>CM060177.1:1242500-1370000 GCA_030549775.1 Tamarix chinensis | reverse complement strand
TTGTATTAAAATGCTAGCATATTTGATTACATGGTACTATATGCACTAATATGCTGAGATATGATTCATATGACTCCATGTGAGAATACAACATGAGTTTTCCTATAACTTCATACTTAGTTAAAGTTGTATGTTTTTCTATGAGTTATGCATTGGTATATGGCTATTTTCACTTATGTATTTTATCTTGCTTAGCATGTTCCTCTATTTTCTGTGATCTAATATAATAGTATGTTACTTGTGTTTTTTTTTTCTATGCCATGTATGTGATTTTGTGTGAGCATATTATCATTATGTGTTGAGTGTTTCTTACTTAGTGTGCCATAATGCTAATGATAATCTTGTTAAAGAGTCTATGTGCAACTACCCTTGTTTGATTTTCTACTATTATTGCTAGTTTGGGATGAGAAATAGGCTACCTAGAGTTTTTTTCCATCAAGAATTTCTCTATTTTCTTTTATATATCTTTACGTTTTCAATAAATTCAATTGTAATCTTTTTAATGTTATAAATGAATATTTTTTTCCTTTTACTTGGTAAATATTTAAAAATATAGATTTATGTTATAGGTTTTCTGATGGATTTTAGATTTTGTTGGACTGGGTTTAACCTTGCATTTAGCATAAGATAAATGTTGAAAATCTGTCTTATATTAAGTGTGGTAATAATACTCCTTATTTCTTGTTTTAACTTTAACATTATTCTTTTTAAATGAAATTTTTCATGAGTGAAAATGCGGGTTTTACACAAAGACTTTCATTGAATCCCTTGCACAACAATACCTAAAATATTAAAAAAACAATTCAAAACTATCAAGAATCAAAGAAAATTGAAAAACAAAATAGAGAAAGAATGAGAGGTTGAAGAAGGCTTATTGGGAGTAGTAGAGTATTAAAATTAGAGGGAAACACAATGTTGGAAGAATATGCTATTAATGTTAGATATTTAGGGTAATAAAGAGAATAAAATAGGTATGGCTCAGTATCAATTTTAGTCAAAAATAATGTCCTAGCTTTATTTTATATATTTTAAAAGGATATGAACAAGTTTCATATAGTTATAATAGGTTTTGTGTTAGGCACAATTGAACCACTTTTATTTCATGGAAAACTATGCCTAAAATTATGGAATTATCTAAAAATTATAAAACTAATTATGAACCACTTTTATTTCATATTTAGCTTAAATATGGCAATATATAAGTTTCCTTAAGGTTACATAAATTTTTGTTACCTATAATGCTCTTTTTAAGGTTTAAAATATAATAAAGATTTAAAATGGTGATGAATAGTAATTTTCTTTTTAAAAATTCATTTAATATTTTGGAAAGACCTAGGAGATTAAAAAAACAAGGAATCCAAATATGAATGGCTTGGAAGAAGTGTTAATTGAAAAAAAATCAAACATTCTAAAACCGTTTCAAGAGTTAAAGGGATGTAATGATTAAACTAATATTTATATATTTATATTATTAAATAGAGTTTTAAAAAAAGTGGGTGTTATAGATAGGATGATGCAAATAATGTTTCCATCAAGGAGGTTTACTTGCCCAACTTTCTAGCTAATCAAGTATGGCAGGCTAACTTAGTAGGAGGTCACCAAGATATTATTCTCTTTGAGGAGAAGCACATTGACCAAGTTAAATAGCTAATATTCATATAGACTAAACATTAATCTCATGTGTCATTCCTTATTTGTGATAAATAAAGATGAGGCTTGAGCATATGACTAGATGGTTTTTATACTAGTTTAGATTAACCAAGCCTCTTATCCCTCATCTTTCTATGGGATTTATGGCTTCACTCACTAACTTGAGGATGCACCATGGGAGCATCTCAGTGACCTTGACCTAGTGACTTGAGGAAGCACCATAGAAGCCTATGCTTATAACATCATGCCTTTGTTTCATTCTTTCATATAATTTACCTTTTTGTGTTTTTCCCATTATCTCTTTATGTCGATTATTATTTTGTATTTTTCTTTTCCCAATATTTTATTTATTTTTTCTACCTTGACCATTTCATTTACCTCAGACTTTTTGTCATTATTTTCTTAAGGTACAATGGCCACAGCTATTAGTTAACTCAAACCTAATCCTTACTCTATCACTTTGGTTGTTGATTATTTTTGAATAGGTGTATCTATTAGAAATGTTAGTGGAACTCTCATCACAAATATCAATGAGGCATTATATCATAAATTATGCTAGAAAATTTATTTTGATTAAATTGTGGGGCTTCAAGTTATCAATCATTAAAAGGTGTGCATTAATCAATTTCACTCACATGTCATATTGTTTCCATTGTTTCGAGTTGTAAGCATTCACCTAATACTTCCTATCTTCATTTGCTATTACATATGGAGTTAGCCTGAGTTGTTTTATAATCTAATAAGATCCTTCCTACTTGCTGCAAATTTTCTTTGAGTTTCCCTACTATAGCAATTAGCTTCCTCATCACCCAATATATGACTTTCAATCATGTATACAATATGCTTAACTATTATGTTCTAATAGTTATCCAATTGTTGTTGAAACATAGCAAGATGTATTTAGACAATGTCTTTTCTTTATTCCAAATAGTTATTTACTCTTAAATCCATTTCAAATAGGGTTGGATCAAAATTAGTATCCAATGGTGGTTTAACTTGTTTAGGTTGAGAAATACATGATATGAACTAGTTTCAATCTCTACTAGAATTATTGCATTAGCCCTAAAGGATGAACTAAAGTTTTATTTCCTATGAGTTTTTTTTTTGCGGTGATTCTACTTGCCTAAATAATATTGGATAGCTTATCCACCCATCCACACTTAGAACCACTTAGTCACCATCTCAATACATTAAGAATTTCCCTATGTTTCCTCTTAGCTTAATTGTTACACTAAGAATGAGCCATTGATGTGAACCATAGTCGATTCCCCACCTTTCACAGAACTACATGTACTTGTTATTTTCAAATTGTATACCACTATCACTTATTATGGTTTAGTGAACCCCAAACCTACATGATACTTATTAGGAAAGTTATAAGCACCATAGAGAGGGTGAATAGGGTAAACTATAATACCTCAAATTTTTCTAACCCTAATTTTTAAATGATTGGTCTATTAACCCCTTCCTTAACCACTTATCATTATTTAATAGTGTTTCCTTCACTCAAAATCTACCCTTTTTACCTTAATACACCTTCAAACATTTATTTTCATTTCATCCAACCAATAGTCAGTGGGGTGTTACCCTTAAATCAATCAGCTTACATCTAATCAAACATATTCGTCCAATACATTTGACAATCTATTGGAGTTGGGTGATTTTGATAATTCTTATTTAATTAAATTTATTTTGATTCCAAATTAATTTTTATACCCAATATTTTTATATATTTAAGTTCTTAAATTAATTTTGCACATTTCCTAACATTGTCATAATTTTTTACAATGACATAATTATCTTACTATTTTTTACACACTTGTTAGACTTTCTATGTTACCTAAATAATTTTTAATTATTTTTTACATTCTTAGATCTCTTGAGAACAAAATGTTGGCCTCCCATGATCCAGCCTTGGCATTACTTATTTAACTAAAATCTTATGCATAATCAAGCTCTTAAAATTCTTATTAACTCTCTTACACTATCATACCTATTACAATCATTCCCATCACTCTTTACCTTCTAATAAAACCCAACATCTGAATCCCCCTCTATCGCCTAGCCCTTGGTTGAAATCTATAAGGGTTGTATGCCCCCTTAGGTTTGATTTTACTCTTAGTCAAATCACTATGCTTTAATTTGTGTTCCAACCTCTCTACCCTACTTTATTCTTGTTTATGTAGTTATTGCCTTTTCCACTTAAGGTATGACCCTCTCATCTTCTTTTATCTTTATTTTATTTATCTTTTCACTTTTAAAAATTTTGAACCAAATCCCATTAGTGCTTATTTTTAAGCAAAAGTACTGCTCGTCTTTGGTGTTTAAGCCTCAAAATTTTGAGCTCAAGGGTCTCTTCTCTTCTCTTTCCTATGATTTTATTCTATTCTTGACCGTTGTTATGATTCATTATATATAACCTATTAGATTTTTTTTTAGGTTTTCAAGGTGTTGTGGACAAAGGTGGTACTTAGGAGGTTTTTGCTTGCATAGAAGGTGTGCTCTTATGTAAGGCTACACACCTAATTAGACTAGGCATTTTGGCATTATGTGTTATTTTGAGTTAATTGCCATGATAACATGCCTTACTTTACAAATCATAACTTATATTAATTTAACTTGTATCCTTGCATTTTGCATGGATTCATAAAAGCACGTGATTATCATGATTTTGTGTAAAGTACCATGTTCATGACATGCCAAGTTTTATTCCAAACTATTAAGCATGATATTGTAAATTGATACTTTTTTAAGCATATTGTTAAATGCATTATCATATGATTTAATATTGTTAAAGAGTTTCATGTGTGGCTTGGTTTTGGTGATTTTGGGTCTTACGGGATTCTTGTGCCTTAGGATTTTGTGGAGTATTTAGGTGATTTAATTATATTAAGTTACATCATTACATGGTTAATAATATATGAAAGTTTGTGCAAAAATTAGGTGAAGTTTCGTGATGGTTGAAATTTGGTGATTTTATGCTAAAATCAAACATAACAGTAATTTGATCTATTTCATGAGATTTGGTGAAATCTAAGTTTGAAATTGAAAAATTTTGGGTTATTACTTAAATTTTAATATACAATATGCCAGGATTGGTCTATTATGTGTTATGGCATGAATTTTGCAAGATTTGAGATGTTTAGATAAAATAAGAGCAATTTAGTCCTTTTGTTTTAATTCAAAAAAATGGATTTTGTATAAGTGATATTAAGGTAAAATATGATAAGTATAATATGTGACATCTTTGGATTTATTATGAGTGCCACAAGTATTGATCTTATAAGAAAATTAATTAAAACATGATTAGAAACCCTAAATGTATAGTTAGTATTTTATATTTAAAATATTAGAGTTCAATCGTGGCTTTGGGTTGGTAATGTATAATATGATATGTTGTAGTGTTATAATAAGTTTTGTGAGTTATTGAGTCATATAGACAAGGTTATAAGTAAATTGTGAATTAGGAATTTTAAGGGTATTTTAGTTATTTCATTGGTAGAGTGCCTTATTTGTTATTATTTATGTTTTATGTGCCTTGTTTAATTATCATAAACATTGTGGCATAACTTCTTTAACAACCCTTAGCATAATTATAATTATATAATAATTAAACAATTGTTGGAATGAATTTAGTAATAAAGTAGAAATATGTATTTTATGTAGTAGGTTGCAAGTGAAGTAAGTGGCATCATATTAAGTATTGAAGTGAGAAATTAAGAATTATATGTTGGTTAAGTGGTTTATAAGACATTATTAACTAAAGTGGAAGATTATGTAATTTAAGACTTGGATATATCAATTTTATATATTTCCTGAGTTGATAAGGTACCCGTGTTATCCTAATTATTGCAATAATTACAACGACCATACATCTACTAGATATTGTTCTTTATATCAACTTATAAGCGTATTCATACATAAGGATTAATTGTAATACCCAAAAAATTTACTTAACCTCATCCCGTATCATTAGCCCTAATTTGATTCTAATCTCAAGAAATCTTATTGTTAGCCTTAATTAAATTTCTTAATCTCGAGACTTTAACCAAAACCAAAACCTTGATTCGGTTAAACCAAAACTGAAACCCGCTAAAATTTTCACTAATCTAAATTATTTGGTTAATCTAAAAAAATTCCTAATCTAATCCTAATTTCCTAACATATCTCTCCTTTTCCTTTTATTTCTCCTTTTCTTTTCTTCCTTTCTTCCCTTTTCTTCCTTTTTCTTTTCTTTTCTTTTCTTTTTTCTTCTTCTTTGCGCCAAATTTTGTGGCATAAGAGTTTTTGCTTCCTCTACACCACCACTATCCAATTGCCTCCCACATGCACCATCACCAGCCCTACCACTCCCTTGTGTTGCTGCTTCCTCCTCCTCCTCCTTCTTCTCCTCTCCCTACTACCGCCCTATTTTTTCCAGCCTTGCCAGCCTACCACCTTCTTCTTCCTTCTTCTCCCTGCCTTCTCCTCCTGTGCACGTTTTCTTCTCCATCATCATCTCCCTCGTGCCTCTGCCTAACTCCTATCCCTCTTAACCATCACCATCCCACCCTATTCTTTTCTTTCTACTTGCTTCTTCTTCTTGGCAGAATCATCATCATCTTCATCGTCACCCTACCTTTTTCTCCTCCAAAGCACACCACTTTACTAGTATAATACCCCTCCAACCCTCTATTTTATATCATCCATAAGCTCCCCGACCTTCTTCTCTTCTCCCTTCTCCTTTCCCTTCTTCTTCCTCCTTCTTCCCTATTTTCAGAATCTTCACCACCCAATCCACCATCGAGCACCACCCAAGCCACCACTAGCCCCACTTTGGCAGGTTGCCCTAACCTTTCCCCTCGCCATCGCCGGCCATCGCCGCCTACCGCCATCGACCTCCACCTCTTTTTCTTTTTATTTCCTTTCATTCCTTATAGAGTTTCAAAGTGCACGCTTGCCGCACCGCCCTACAAATACTTAGATCCCCTGCTGCATAGCCATGCAACTCCTATATCGTTTGGCCGTGCATCTTTTTTTCTCTCGGCTAGTGCAACATAGCTGTGTAATTCTGCACCTTTTGCCCGTGTATCTTTTCTTCCTTCAACCTATTGTGCACTGTTACTACATGACTATGTAACTCTTGCACCACTTGGTCGTGCAACTTTCTATTTTAGCCGTGCGACCTTATTTTCACCCCAAATCTTGTCCAAACACCACCAACATTTAACCATAGCTCCACCACACACTCTTCTATACTCCCATACGATTCAAGTTTCCATTTAACTCTGGTAAATTCCATTTTTACCCTTCTCTACCATAATCTCCCTCTTAATTTTTAACCTATGATCCTAATCATATTTTATCTTGTTTTCATAGGTGATTTTCCTATGATCTTGGAGGAATTATAGGATTTACGTGCGTAGAGCCCGGTATCCTTGTCGGTAAGGATACATGTCGTAGCTAGGGATTTATGTGATACTTGTATCTTTGTATATTCTTTTGTGTTGAGTATGTTATATTGAATAATTTAATTATGGAAATGCTATGGAATGATAATATTGAGAATAATATAATTATGTAAGTACATGTTTGGGTATAATATGAGATATAAGATACCGATGGAAAACTAAGGATATGCACTTTGAATAATGATTGGAAATGTATATGTTTTGGGTTTTATAAAGGCTTTGGGAGAATACAGTTGTCTTGATTACCTTGAGGGTATTATAGTCATTTGAGGATAATTATATGGTCTTACTTATGTGTTTAATTGTATGTTTTGAGTTTGGCATAATACTATACAATCAATTATGAATAAGATATTAATCATGTAAAATAAATGATCACTTGAGTCGGACCGAGGTGTTTATATGGCTCTGTTTCACCAGATAATAATAATGGCTCGGGTGTGTTGTCCCAAAACGGTGCTTCAGTCGGTTCCACCAGATTAAGAATAGTGGGGTCTCATACTCAATGTGAATTAAAATACAATTAAGAGTTAAATTATAAATGGAAATATCCTAATCATTTAATGTGAAAGACTACGTGAGTTAGGACCGAGGTGTTGAGTTTATTCCATCGAATAATAATAGTGGCTCGGGTGTGTTGTCCTCGAGAGGTGTTTCAGACCGTTCCACCGATTTAATAAATAATGGCTTAGGATTATTTTACTCTGAGAGGTATTGGCTCTGTTCTACCGGATAATAATAGTGGCTCGAGTGTGTTGTCCTTGAGAGGTATTTCAGACCGTTCCACCAGTTTAAGACTAGTGGGGTCCTTGAACTCAACGTAAATAAAAGATTGGAATATGGAATATCTAATGAAAGACTTAGAATCAATAGTTATCTGGCTTTTTTTCTATTTGCGCATGTATGAATTGCTTATAAGAATTCTTGTATTATGTTTAACCCTACTTGACTATACCATTACCTTACTCAGTACTTAGCGTATTGATCATCTGTTTCATGGGTGCTGCTCAATCCAACAAGTAGACAACCTAGATGTTTATGTGTAGGTTGATGAGGACCATGTCAATGATTTCACAACTTTTGATGCTATATATGTGGAGGAGTGATTCATTTATATCAGGGTTTGGGCGTAGAGTCATATTATCCAAATGGTAGTTTTACCCGGATACCTTTTTGGACTCTTAGTTTCATAGGATCCCTTTTTTGTTATATTTTGATATTGTAATCGGATTTGATATCCAAACACTTATTTGATGTTATAAAAATTGTCTTATTTCTTTATAATCATTTTCTAATCGTTTTGCCTTATGATTGACGTAAGGACGGTGGGGTAAACTAGACTTATGTCAATTATGGCGGTAACACCCAAATATTTTATTATATGCTTCCGCTTAAAATGAAAATTATTAATAGTAAATTTGGGGATGTTATATTAATAGTATGTGTTAGTTGTCCCAAAAGCATTATGCCTTAGAAGGACCCATGTGCCATGTTCTATTCCACCAGATATTATAGTGGTCCTTAAGTGTGTTATACCTTGGAAAAAGCATTAAGACATGATATCGTTCCACCGATTATGAATATTGTGTAGTCTTTAAACTCAAATAACTAAGTAATTTGAATTGTGTGATTGCCTAATTATGAACTCTAATACAACTTTCTCGCAAGTCCGATTATATCATGAGTAGTACATGTATGCATAGGATCTATCTAGTTATGAGAAATGTGTTATGTGTGTCTTATTCTATTGATGTGAGTGTTATCTTACTCATTAAAATTTGTATTAACCATCCTTTTTATGAGTGATACTCATTCCCATGAGCAAACAACCTAGGTTTTGATATTCAAGCATTTGACAAACTGTCTTAATGATTTTTGAACTCCTACATGTGGAGGAGTGACCTTATTTTATTGTACGGATATTAGGGGTAGAGTTTTAGCTATCTAGTAATTAACATCTTTGTCTGGATACCTTATGAACTCTTAGTTCCATGAGATCTTTTTGTTGTATGTTGTTATAGTACTTGGATTTTTATACTTCTAACTCTTATCCTTATTTATCATATATCTCTATGTCTCTTTTATTCAATTTAAGTTTCTAATTGTTTTATCTTATACTTGATATAAGAATGGTACGGTAAACAAAACTTGTAATATGTGAGATAGTAAAACCCTAATATCTTTGTAGTAGATTATGTAAAAAATAAAATAAAAACATTAGTAAATATGGAAGCATTAAAAGAATAAAATAAAATGTCAAATTAAAATTTTGTAGGGTTCAAAGGACCGATGTACTTCTACATTCACTACCAAAAGGTTTTTCCTTTTCGGTTTTGAAGTCATATTTTATTATGTGATGATGATAATCACTCTTCTAGATTTATGATTCAAAAATCTCAATAATAACTCTATGAGCCTAGTTATCTCTCTAGGTTTATGAGTCTACAATCTCAATAACCTATCTTAGAAATGTTATATATACACAACATCTTTGATTATAAGTTTTTTGTGTATTGTTGTATTTACAAATGATTCCTTAAAAAAAACATGAATGAAAGTGCAAAATTATTTGTGAGGGAAGTAGATAAGATAGATAAAAAGGAATCACAAGTGCAAACTCAATCTATCTTAATATTATAAGAGTTTAGCACAATAAATTTTCTCGAAAACAATATGAAAGTGGAGTTAAGAAAATAACTTATGAGTAACCGCTAAAAGATGTGTACAAGTTAGGGAGCAATTAATGATCCAAATTCTTGATTTTCTCTCAAGATTATTGAAATACCCCAAAATTTTAATTCTGGGAATTATGGTTAAATAAGGATGTATTAGGAATACTAATTAAATTAATTATTTTATTAAAATATAGGGAGCTATTTAGGGGCAATAAAAAAAGAAAATGATTAATAGGTTGATTAGGAATAATTAGGGAGTAATACTAATTTACATGGAATTAAAAGCAAAATTATCCAAAATAGCCTAAATTAAGCCAAAAAGGAATTAATTATTATTTTATAAATATTATTATCCTAATTAACCCAAAAACACCAAAATACCCAACCCACATATTTTTCCCATTTTTTTCTTTTCTTTTCTTTCTTTTTCTTTCTCTTTTTCCTTTTTTTCTTTTCTCCTCCCCCCAACCTGGACCAGCGTTGCGCGACCCAGCCCTCCTGCGCAGCCCAGGCCCGCACCGCCTTCTCCCCTCTTTTTTTTCTTCCTTCCCGGCCGGTCCGGTTTCTTTTTTTTCTTTCTTATTTTTCCTCTTGAACCGCCCAGTCCCGATCCCTTCTTCTTCCCTGAGGTGTGGCGGCGACCGAGGAGCTGCAACGCAGTGCTCTGTCGGCCACCATCACTGCCACCGTCCTTCCCTCCCTCTCCCGTCATTTTCTTTCACGTTTTTGACCCCGACCGACCTATTCCTTCCTCCTGAGCAGCCTGCCCCTTTCCCTTTCCCTCTTCCCTCGACTCTGACGCCCCTGCCATGGCAGAACCGCCTCGACTGCCGCCACCGGGCAGTATGTGTGACATCTGCACCCCCTTATCTTCTTCCCCTTGTCTTTGCCCAACCAATCGATCTATATATATACCCCATAGCCTACCTCAATTTGAAGTTTGATCTCGAAAATCCAGAATCAGCCCTTCTCGCTGCCCCCTCTTTAGACGAGCAAATCGCAGCCGCCGCCCATCGCTGCCAGCCAAACCACCTTCGAAACTACTCCTTGCGCCACCCTCTACCTAACCAATCCCTCCTCGTCTCGTGATATCCCCCGCACGAGCCACCCCGGCCGTGTAAAGTCTCCCTCCCCAAATGACCAACTTCAGCCCCTGTCGCCCTTCGCACCACCACTACCGTTAATTCCGCCGCCACCAATGCCACCTCTACCCTCCAAAACAACCAGGGGATCCGCCTCTACCTCCCCACACCTCCCTTTCTTCCTCCTCCCTACTTTATCCTCCTCCCTCCTTTCTCCTTCTTCCACCACCTCAAACTTCCACAACCACCGCCGGTGCCACCACTGCCTTAGGTGGTTCTCCAACTTTCCCAACCTTTAAACTCACTTTATACAAATATTAGTTATTTAATAATATTAATGGTATTATCTATATTACTACTACTACTACTACTACTACTACTACTATTATTATTATTATCTTGTTAGTATTGTTAATACTAACTTTATCCATTATCACTTTTATTATTAAAATAAGTGTTTGGACCCTTATATTATTAGTATCATTTTGGTTACTATATTATGGTTATTATCATTATTATTACTATGCTTAATGTTATTACTATTATCATTATTATTTTTATTATTATTACTGTTATTATTATCATTATTACTTTATTATTATTACTATTAATATTGTTATTATCATTATTATTATTGTGGTTATTGTTGTTGTTGGCGTTGTTAATAATATTACTATTATCCTTATTATTATTAATGTTATTGAAACCGAAGTTGGCATGTTTTCCCCTTTTGTTAATATAGAAGGAGAATACCCAACCTTAGTATTATTACTATTATTATTATTATTCAAACTTTGCCAATATTGTTCCTAATGCCTTTGTTACTAAAATTATTACTATGGTATCATTATTAGTTATTACTAGTACTATTGTTATTATTTTGTTAATATTATTATGATAAAAAAAACATTCGAACCCCTTATATTATTATTATTCCAAATATAACTAATATCATCACTATCCTTAATAATATTAGTACTTTGTTGGTAATACTAATATTATATTATTATCTTATCCCTAAAACTATTATTAGCCTTAGCCTTAAAAATAATAAGGGTTCTATTTCTAGGAGCATTGGTATTACTATTATTATTATTATTACTATTTTATTTTATCAAGTATTAGTACTATCATTAGAAGAAATAAAGCTATTAGGTTTGATGATATAAATATAGTTATGAATAATAACATAAGTATATTTTGACTAGTAATAACTAGTAGGCTAACTAGATGGTAAAAAATCTAGTTTTCACTTATAAAACTCCGTGTAATAATAACAACCATAATCTTATACTAAAATAGGAAATAATAGTATTTTTGGGTAGAAGGGAAACTAATCATTAGTCTTACCCTCTTATAGGTGAATCGAGCCAAAGCCCTAAAGAGTCGTAGGAGCGTGCTCCAAGCCCGATGTTTCTTTAGGTAAGGATGTAGCTAAGGCCCTTGTGTGTTATGTGACTTGTATGCCTTGGATAATTTATATCATGCTATGTCATGTATTACATGATTGTTATTGACTTGTCTTATGTGTAGCGCAGCTTGGAGTTAAGGTATGTTTGTATATGTTTTCTTGTGACATGTGTGTTATATGTATATATGGTGGTGATGATGTGATATATTATGGCCCTCTAGGACATGCATGATACGACCATTGATAATACGGTATGGAAATGAAAGGACAAAAAGAAAGAAAATGGGAAGTGAGTTCACTAAGGGGGATATGAGGTTGACCAAAATACCTCATGATCCATGAGAGGAAAAATTAAAGAGGAAGGAATGGCCAAATTGAATGAGAGATGGGAACCATGCATGGGAGTCTTAAAATTTGCATAGGGACTTTGAGAGTTTGCATGGAGTGGATAAATCTTGCATAGGGAAGATCTTTACGTGAGAAAAGTTGTATTAGGGTGTAAATAAACTAAGGGGAGAATTGTGGAGTGATTGGAGACTTGGGATGAGAAATAGTACGTAGGTTGGTGTAAGGGTGTATAAGGGTCCCAATTAGGGTTTTGGGGATAAAGCACTAATCTGGAAAGTGTGGAAGTAAAAATGATTAAGGGAGAGTGGAGTATGGGTTAAGAGTGGAAATTTATTTTATAAAGGGTGATTATGGGTGCCATGGGAGAGGAGAGATATTGGGTGAAAAGACAGAGGTTACTTGTAGGAGAAGAAAATTACTAGGGTTTGAAGTGGCCAACTAGGGTTTCCGGTCACTTGTTTAATCGAGGGGTAAGGTGATATAATTTGGGATTGGATCTAAATGAGATAAGGTGTGGGGCGATAAATGGAGTACGGTAGTGTAAGTGAGAGGAAGTTGGGCCACATAAGTCCAATTAGGGTTTTCAAGGGAAAACCCTAGAGGGTGATAGTAGGTGGAGTTGATGTCATAAGGTGTTGGGCCTTAACCCACACCCTTAGGATTTGGTGTTTTATTATGTGTAAGCATAAGGGAGTATGGATGTCAGGGCGTGATAAGGGGTGTAGGAGTCTCAAAATATGGAACGGGCCCCTTGAGAGGATAGAAGTAGAACGTTGATGACATGCATGTCAAGGGTGTAACACTATCTAATAAGACACGGATAAGATACTAAACACTTAAAGAGAAAGATTGTTGAGCCGAGCCCAGACCGGTCCACCGGCGAATAATAGTGGCCAGGAGCGTTTTGCCCTGCATGATTTCAGTCCACCGGCTATAATAGTGGGGGATTCCATGCTTAACAAACCAAACGTAATGAAGTTAAGCCATGGGAAATACACTAAGTACTTATAGTGAAATACCATGTGAGTCGGGGCCAGACTGGTTCACCGACGAATAATAGTGGCCAGGAGTGTTCTGCCCTAGAGACCAGTCCACCGGCAAATAATAGTGGTCAGGAGCGTTTTTTCCTGTATGTATTCCGGTCTACCGGCTATAATAGTGGGGTTTCCGCACTCACGTGGAATATTAAAGAGTATGTGTGGAATGAACATATTATTAAAGAGGAATAAAGAATAAGTTACCTGAAAGGTAACCAGGCCTTATTATATGTATCATTGTATGTTGCCTACATGTTCGTTCTTATGTTATATGCTCTATGTGTTGGCCTTAGCGCATCTGTTACCTTACTCAGTACGTAGCGTACTGATCCGTTTCATGGGTGCTGCTCATTCCCACGAGCAGAAGACCCATATGAGTTTGTGTAGGTAGGGGACGACGTCTTTGATGCCTATGACATCTATGAGGCATCGGGCGGGGCCGAGAGTTGAACCTAAACTTGGCTTGGGGGTCGTAAGTGATTGGCCGGACTCTATCTTACTTTCGCGATGTATTATTTTACTCTGTCGTACTGTGTTGATGTAATCAAAAAACTTATTTAACTACTCTTTTGGTTGTAATCCTAAACCGTATTCTGATTTCTGTATAACTTGTGTTTTATGAATGACTTGTGTTTTTATTACTGACTTGTGGTTGATGTTGACCTTGTTTAGCCTTAGCACTTAGTATTGGAACGGTAGGAGTGAACCGATCTGGTACTAAGTGTAGCGGTAATGCCCCCGAGTTTACGGTTTTGTCATTTCACGTTCGTAAAACCTTTTATTAAAATGAAATTTTTCAGTAGTAAATTTGGGGGTGTTACAATTATACACTCTTAACATTCACAATAATGATAGGTACACTCATAACCCCTTGATAATGAGTTTTTAATTAAGGATGTCTGTGATTACAATGCTCCTCACAAGAATTGATACATAAGAAATTTAAAGTAAATAAGTGAGTGTACTCAAGCTAGAAGAATCATATTTTACAATTAGAGAGCTTGATTCTAGCTAAGTTGGATTAATGATAGTAATTTTGAAGAAGAAAAAAGCTCACCAAATTAGACTTTAAATGAAAGTGGTTGAGAGCTAACTGCAAGAAAGAATAGATAATTGAATTACAATAAGTTAGCCCCTAAAAGTTGTTAATTTGCCCAATAATAGTTATATATGCCTCAAGATAACCTTATAAGAAAAATGTTAATTTCCTATTCTAAAAATAATGGGTAAAAATCTCGACATATAGTGCTCACTAGGTAATAGATTAAGGGTAATAATTAATCACTTACCTTGATTGATAGCTAGTTTTAGACAAGTTCTCTCAATCTTCAGCCTAGAACAATACCATTATTACCAATAATATAATTGACAACAAGGAAATTTAAATTGTGTTCCGGCTATAGCCACACCAAGAAAAAACTTTAAATAAAATTTAAACACGATCAGATGAAATTACCCCTAACTTAACATTTCCTTCACACTTTTTTTTTTGTAATAAAATGGTATAGATGTCATTTATTTATTTTTAACCTTTGTTCACCTCAATTCAAACATAAAAAAAAACAACATTTACTTGAATTCACCCAAATTAAGTTAATATTACCCAAATTATATTTTAAAATATTTCCCTAATGCACATTTATTCCTTACACCTAAGTAATTTTAAAAAAAATTTATCATCATCCCACTTCACTCCAATCCAAATAAACTATTAAGATTTTTGAGTTTAAAAAAGAGCAAAAATTCCAAGCTAGACCTTGTATTTTTCATCTTATAATTAGATTATATCAAATAAACATCTATCAAATTAAATTAGCTAGATTAGGTTAGATAATAACAATAAAAATTATTAGTATTCATAATAATTATATAAAATAATAAAAATAATTATTATATAAAATAATTATCATAATAAAAAATTATAATTATCATTTCAATTGTTATTATTATAATTATTAATTTATGTGTCATCATAATTATTAATATTATTATTATGTATATTTTTTTAAATGTTATTATAATTATAGTAATTATTAATATAATAATTATTATGACTAATATAATAATTAAAATTAAAATTATTATTGTCATTATTATACCTATTATTATTATTATTAAAATTATAATTATTAATATAATTGTGATAATAAATTATTGATATTATTATTATTATTATTATAACTATTAATATAATTATGATGATGATTAATATATTTATGATAATTTTTCATATAAGTGGCCATTATTATAAATGTTAATATAATAATAATAATTATTAGTATTAGTTATTATGATAATTAATAATATTATTAATATTAATATAATAAATTTTCTTTCCATCAACAGTAATTAGATTAGATCAGTTTTAATACTATCGGATAAAAAAATGTAAGAAAAATAGGGTCTTATTTGTTTTTGTATAACACTTTCAGACCCTCTTTGCCAAAGCAGAATACAAGGCGATTGTCCGACAGTAACGGCACACCTATCACCTAAAAGTATCCATGTACCAGAGCAACTTCATGAATAACTTGATCAACTGGACAAGCTCGCGCCGATGCTTTGCTGCCATTGGCACCATTAGCCAACTAGACGATCGAAGTAACATTGCAACAACAAGCCAAAATCGAAATGGAGGAATGCTTATAATCTTTTTCACTCGGTCAAACACCTTCACGAGCTGCTACCTTCCGTCTTCCAAATTCCAAGTCCTTCCACAGAGACAAAAAGGGTAAAAAAGAAAAAAGAAAAAACTTTAGACGGCGGCATGGCTTCATATTCTTTGCTCTCAGCCCCTCCTTTCTTCCACCCCCCATTGAGTTTTCTACATTTACATAACCCCTCAAAAGTCTCGATTTTGCGCACCTTCTCTACCTGCAAAGTCCCGCATCGTAACCCTTCAAAAATGTCCCAAGTGATCGGGGCAAGTTCATTGCCCAGTGACCTAATAGGGCCGCTTGCTGGAGCAGTGAACTCCATCCAGTCGAATCCCTCTACGTGGCAGTCAGCGGTTGCGTCGAACATCGTAATTTTTATCCTCGGCGCTCCAATTTTGGTCACTGGCCTGTCGCTTTCTGGAATTGCATCTGCTTTCTTGTTGGGCAATCTCACTTGGCGCGCTTTTGGCCCTTCTGGGTTTCTTCTCGTTGCATCTTATTTCATTCTTGTAAGTTTTAATGGTTTCTGTTTTTGATTCACCACGTTTCGTGTTGTATTGTTTATTTCCAGTGTGCTTTGATTTCGATGCTGGCTTCTGTGGGATCCTTGTTTTTTATACTGCTCAGCTGTAGATTCATCATCCTTGTTTAATATTATGTGCTTCTTTGTCCCATTCACTTTGACAAGATGATCAATGACTGTTGGCTAATCCTTCTTGTTTTCCCAACTAGTCCTGGTTTTATCATTTTATTTCAATAGTGCAGTCTGATATCGAATTGAAATGTATATATCTTTTTGTGTCGATCTTTCGTGAATATCTGTGGCAAACCTTATTTGGAACTTTGTGGTCGACGTAAGCCGAGGGCGGATTTCCATCATGAATAAGCATTAGCACACTCAATAAACATAAGGTTTATGTACGGTAACCCTGGTTTGATGCAATTGTTGTAATTTGCAGACCTTAGTGTCCTCATGTAAGTGGTAGACTAGAAAGCCTCAAAGGTTGCAATTCACCGTACTTGAGATTAATATTTACTTGATTCTCTTGCCGTCTTCATGAATCATCGCCACAGTTGGCCTTGGTCCTGTCTCAGTCATGCCTTGTTTTTCTTTGCATTATGCTGATTTTCTTGGTACCACCAGGGAACAGCTGCGACAAAGGTGAAATTGTCGCAAAAAGAGGCTCAAGGGATTGCAGAGAAAAGAAGAGGACGGAGGGGTCCCGGAAGTGTTATTGGTTCTAGTGCAGCTGGTTGTGTCTGTGCTCTTCTTGCAATAAGTGGAGTGGGAGGGAAAGCATTGTCTCAGCTTTGCCGGCTTGGATTTGTTGCGAGCTTTTGTACTAAGCTGAGTGATACTGTTTCAAGCGAGATAGGCAAGGCATATGGAAAAACTACGTAAGTATTTTTGTACTTGGGTTGTACTCTAGTACTCGTGACCTAGTTCTCTTCCTCAAGTTCATGCTCAGACGTCAACTTTAGTTAGTTCTTAGAATTAAAACTCATTTACATCTATATATTATGACCATTATACAGAGGTAGGGTCCATGGTTCTCTTGGCGAACCAATTGCATCAATTGGTAGAGCATGTTTACTTGAATCAGGTAGCATCAACGTATGATTCCTAATTTAGACATTGGCTGCTGCATCCTTGTAGTCTAAGGCTTGGTCAGGAAAAGTATTTGGTCACCAGACCAGACCACAGCTTTTGAACCACTCTTTTCAAATATATATTAGTATAGTAAACTTACTTTCTAAATAAAGTAAAATAGCCAAGTGCAGCAAAATCTTTCCTAAACCATGTCAAAATCTTTTGGAGACGAAAAATTACTCCATGTTGCTGTTTTTTTAGTTTTAGTTTACCTTACCTAGGATTATGTTTAGGGATCTAATTACAAAACTATACATTAGACTGTGCAGTTGCAAATTTGCTATAGAGCACTGCAGTATAGAAGGAACCTAGCTCCTTAGAGCTTAGCTTTAGTTATTCAGAATTAGCAGCTTCGTTGAGATCATGTACATACTTTTATTTTGGTCAGTTCTATTATTAATTACCAAAAAGATTGACTTCACTTCATGATAGTATTTTTTTGGACTAATCTCTTAGTTGACAACAATAGAGAGTTCTTCTTGATGTTAAATAATTGGTTTGATCTAATATGCACCTTAAATGCATTATTCATTTTCAGCATTAAGCTTTGTTGCCCAAAATGCAAAAAGCCTTTAAAGCATTGTCTTCTTAAGGATTGAAGATTTGTTTTTCCAATTACTTTGAAGATGGTCCAGATAGTTTCAGATGTAGAATGGATTGGCAAGATACTTCAAACCTTGAGCTGAATTCAAAAGTTGGGAACTATCTAATTGCAATCACTTGGAAATGTGAGTTATTGTTAGGATTAGCAGACCTTGGGAACTATGTCAATCATAGAAAGGAAAAAAAAAGGAAGAAGAAGAAGAAGAACTTGTTACATGTTTCTTCAGTGTAATGAGGTACTGGATTTGATGTGAGTCATTCTACTTAGTTGCCTTACTTTTCTTTTACTCTGCAACAGTATACATATTATGATCCCTTAAATCCAAACGAAATGAGTGGTTGAACTCTCTTCTGCTGGTGTGTGAAGAGCAGGTACCTAGTAACAACATTCAAAGTAGTTCCCAGGGGAACAGAAGGTGCTGTAAGTCTTGAAGGAACCTTGGCTGGGCTTCTAGCTTCAATGGTGCTTGCCGCCATTGGTCGCCTTACAGGCCAGGTGCTTTCTCTCTCCTCCTGCTTGTGTGGAAAACCACTGATGTACTAAAATTTCTTCTCATGAATCACTCATAGTTCTTGTCCAACTCAGGACCGAAGCATCTCAGTGTTTTCTTTGTTTTGAATATGTTCTGTCAAAATTATCGTGAGATGGATTTTATGCCTAAATGCTCCCTAGTAGATGATGTCTATATGCTCTGCATGAAATGCTTTTATATTGTTGACCCTGTTTGTTCCTTTCTCTTTCTTGTAGTAAATGTTTGTCTGCAGCTACCATTCTGTTGCCAGCAATTTCTGAATATCACATTAATCTCTCGTTGTGTTCTTATTTTATCTTTGGGGCAGATAAATGCAGCTCAAGCAGTTATATGCATATTAGCTGCACAACTGGCCAACTTTGGTGAGAGTGTGATAGGTGCCTCATTCCAGGATAAAGAAGGATTCAGATGGGTATGGAACTCTACCTGATTAATGCAAATTTTCATTCTTCTGAATCTTTTGTCTTATAAATTATTTCATTCATGTAGTGAAATTATATTTTTCTTTTGGCTAGTTCATCCATCTTTCATATTTTAGTTGGTAAACATTACATTGTTGTAGTTCTATTAATCCATTATTATGCCTTTCATTCATATTGTGCTGTTGTCCACTAGAATGTAGCTTTCAAGATATATCTTTCCTGTTCCCTTATGTTACTATTTCCATTACTACAATGGTCTTGTGGTTGTGTTTCCCCCTTCCTGATTACTTGTTCCCAGGCTGCTGGCACAGTCATTAGACTAGAGGTTGGAACCACGCTGTTAATTTAGCTGCGCTAAGCCCATTAAGTACCGTTGGTATGGTTTTGATTTTCAGCCTCTGAATTCAGGTCTGTAACTGAGAAGGGGTTTCGAGTTCTTGATTGCTTAGGAACTCAGGACCTCTTTCTAGAGTGATTCTTCTTGTGATTCTTGCTCTTAAACCCCATTAGGACTAATTAATTGAGAAATTGAATAGGCTAGAGGAATTAAGGGTGTATAGTAGTGGAGGATTGAAGAGCAGAAGAGGAAGAGGGGGAAGGGAGAGATCGGCAGCAGTAGGGGAGGGGGGACTGTTGTGGCTAGAGGGACCGGAAATTAGCAGTTTTGTTAATTCTCCCAAGTCCCAACTCTGATTGTTAGGTGGGGTATAAATCCTTATTTATATCTAATACATGCTAATGAGCTTAATCCTTATTAAAATACTAAAATAATCGTCTTCCTAGACTTGTGAATATAATATCCTATGTATGACTAGACAAAATCATCTACTAATATATATCTAAATATATCTATATGATGAAATTAATAAATATACTAAATAATAAAAGATTCCAGCTAATGTCTAATATTTAATTAAAACTGATACGTTAACAATTTATGGCGGGTCATGCAAACCGTGATATTTGATTTTATGTCTTTTTGATCTTAAGAATTGAGGGGGAAAACTTGTAATGGTCATTGCAAGTATCAATATCAGTTGATTTATGTATGCATAAGAAAGTTTCTGCTTTTATTAGTAATGAACAGCAAAATAGAATCGTTCAGTATTAGTGCTTGAACGCAGAACACTTGGAACACCAGTGTCAGGATTTTAACTTCAATTTCAATTTCAGGATCTTTGCTTGGGCCGGCTAATCCTCTCTTGTGGCTTTTATATTGCAGCTCAACAATGATGCTGTGAACATCATCAACATATCCATGGGCAGCATCTTAGCTTTATTATTGCAACAAGTTGTACTCCGTGGCTGGCACAGGTAACCTTACTTAGGGCCTCTTCATAGTGTATTTTGTTTGCATATTGGGTAATGGGCATCACGCATTATGTTTGCTATGCGCTGTTGGGATCGTCGTGACTTATGAGTACATACATATGTGTTTTCTTGTGTGTGTATATGGGAAAAAATTTGACTAGAAATATTGATAGATGCATTATTACGATAAATGTTCTATTTTTAGAGAATTTTTTTAAGGATTATCCGAGGGATAGAATCCCCGGCATTTCGTTGCGCCCTTAAGCGCCTGTGATCTGATATAGGCATGCAGTGGCAAAGGACAGGAGATGCATTATTTAAGTCATGATAATCGAGGAGACATTCATTTGAACGAATTGGATGAATATCTGTATTGCACTAGGCTACTAGACTAATAAAGATTGGAGCTTTGAAGAGTAGTTTCCCCATAATAAACTAGGGTTTCCTCAAGCTTCATTGCATGGCATATTAGCAACCAAATGATGGCTGGATCAGGTGCGGATAATCTAGAGCTGCATGGCATTTATTGATCTTTCATCAGTTGGTAGTAGGTCGGTCTCCATTAAGTTTGTTTTCAAGTATTCATCAAGCTTGACTTACAGAAATTATCTGGTCGTCACCCAAAAACAATTTGATGTGCTTTATTGGATGATCAGGGTTATGTGAGAAAAGGAAGCAGAAGGGGCCAAGGGTCAGGACAAGGCAATGGAGCTACAGGAGGACTTTTTATTGACGGAATAGAAGGCCAAGATAAATAGCTTCTATTATTATTACAAATTGCTCAAAAGATGAAGATAGAATTGCATTGTTACTGACTGTTCAAAAGATGAAGATAAAATGTTACAATGTTACAAACTTTACCTATCAGCACCATCTAGTTATATATATTTTTTTTCGCTTCTCTTCTCTTTTTACCAACTCTGGCACTAACATTGTTTTTAAGATACATGTTTTCACTTGACACGAACTACCTGTTTCCTATAACCATCTGACTCTGGTGCTCCTAAAATACAACTTATTATTACGCATTAATAACACCCCGCCCCCGGGGGGGGGGGGGGAGGCGAGGCGACTATCAAAAGACACAAGATTACTTCAAACGACACAGAGATACCTAAAGAACTCCGAAGCAAAAATTACAAACTACTCGGCTTGTACATAGATGTGACCAAAGACTTCTGGTCTTGGTGTGTGGTACGCAGAATATGTACTAGAAACGTCTTGCCCGTTTGGGTTTAACGTCATTTGCTGGTGCACATCGGCTAGAGAATTGCAAAGGAGACCCACTTATATCAGGCACATATGCTGCGACACTGTCAGCTATATAAGAGGAGCTTTTGGGCCAGTACAGCCCTGAGGCTGTTGGTGGGGAGGGGACCCGTGACACGTTCCAGGAAACGTCTGGGACTTGTCCCATACGTTCATCCATGTCCAGATCATCTTCGCTACTTCTCAGAAACGACGGAGAATCGGATTCCCCGAGCTTCCCACTATCAGCCTGAACACAAAACCACCAAAATTAGTTAAAAATACTCGCTACTCAGGAGGTAGAACAAATATAACACTGCTGCAACAGACTACTTAAGGTCACTGGGCATCTCCGGCCAAAAAAACCGCTCGCAACCAGAAGGGAGAGGCCCGTACTACTACATTAACTTCTCAGTGGTTAACATGGTTTTATCATGACTGAAGGATCGAATTCAAGGTAGCTCATGTTTAAGCTAGTGCGCCCCCACCCCCTGAAGGCTGAAGGCACAACTTAAATCACCCACCTTAAAAGGGAAGGAAGGGATGGATCCAATTCCATGACACTGGGACACCAAGTGCATCCCCCATGTCACGCTTACAAATATAATAAAACTCGGACAACATAAATCCAGTTTGGGGCATAACATGATCATACCTTTGAAGATCCATGGTCCATGAAACCATAATTCTGATTGAATTCACTTAGACCGATAAAATCATCTAAATGCCACTGTGGGAGGCTGCCTGCTGAGAAGCCACCACCAGTGTAGGCCATCCTAGATGGTGTGAAGTCCCCTACAAGGCCACCTTGAGCAGGCATAATCTTGTTGGAGTCACCGGCCAATGGCAGCTGTGAATTTCTTTTGGGCAGTGTCGGATCACCAACTCCACTACTTTGAACAGGAGATGCTTCGTTCCGTCCACCAGACACAGCCATAGGACTGTTCTTCGTAGGCACAGGAGGCGATGGAGTATCTAAAACTTTGTCAGCAGACGAAGACTTCCCAGCTGAAGAAGATGGAGTGGATTGAGCAGGTTCGAGTCCCACTCTAACTCCAGTAAGCAGGAACCTTCGATGAGCTGAGACATAAGGGTTGACGCTGTGTATGGAAACATCGCACTCGCGACAAAGTAAAGCCCTGTCCTCGAGGCAAAAGAAATAGCCTATTGTTTCCTGCAGTCATCATAACTAGTCGATTGACTACTTGATAGGAATATACTAACAACAAACCAGCAGTGGTAGGCGGGGAGGGCAAAGAGCAAACTAGACTTAAGAGAGACAATGAAATAAAGTTGATTACACGTTCTTCCCTCACTAACCCCCTGCAACACAAATTCGAAGCTTAAAGCCAACAATAGACAGATGCAAAGCAGCAGTCACGAGATATTACATTTAGGCAAAAAGCAAAGGTTTGGTACGACAGAACGAATTTAACATACAGCGTCCGTCCTGTGATATCTTAATTGTCTGCTTTCTGTATCGGCAATAATCAGAGGAAAAACATTTAATTGTATGCATTATGTCCTCCTGATTGACCATTGAGAGAAGCAGAAGAGATTGAAGAAGAATGGAGGCCCTTAATTCTCTCGGCCCCAAATGCTATAATAAATGCCCGAGCTCTAGAAAATTGAGGTCAATTTAGGCAGAAAATCAAGATCGATTTAGCTAAACAAGCTCTGTGGATGCGTATATCCCTCTACAGCTCAAGAACCAACGACTTGCTCTCGCTTTACTATTTATTTGTATATTTTCCTAGGCTCCTCTTTGGCTCTTTAATTAACAATGGCAACCAGGCAACGATCGCAATTAAAGGTTGAACAGAGCGTTTGGTGTAGTGGTACAACACGTAGTAGCGGGAAACAACTCAGGAAGTTATGCAGGGGATTGATCTAATGTACTCAATAATTATTCATTGTGAACATGTTGGCTGTTTTTTTTTTTTTTAATTAAAACACACACACACATATGTTAAGCAAGTAATTACTAAAAATTCAACAGGGAAAAAAAATAGAGCTACAAAATTCAGATTGAGCATCCATAGTTAATGGCTGACGAAGGAAATTAGGCTCCGGGAAGAAAATAGCATGAACTTAATTTAGTAATCACACCATAACTTAATAATAATAATCATAATATAATAGGAATAAATAGCTTAGCCACCGCAATAATAGGAAATAATACCTGACAAATATCGCACTTAGGGATCTGGAAAGCAGAATTAAAGAGAGAAACACGCTGATGCTTACTAGCAAGCTTATTGGCAGCATGAACTTTCTCATCACAATCCCTACAGAGAGCAGCTTCATCGGCACAACATAGCACCGTAGCTTCCGCCGCTTCACAAACGCTACACTGAATCTTCATATCTTCTACTTCACCACCGCCTCCTTCTCCAGTCTTCCGGAATTCTTACCACACACTGGAACAGAGAGGCGGAGAGTACATGACAGTATATGTGTATATATATATATTTTTTATTTTTCCTTCCTGGAACTCTTGCCCCTTGGATTTCTCCGGATAATCTTCTTTAGTCGCAACCCTAACGCAAACACAGCAGAAGAAAGAAGGAAAGGGAGGGGGGGGGGAGGTGGTGAAGATCTGGGCTTGGTTTCAATATTAGGTAGTTGTGAATTGTGAATTATGTGTATAACCTGCAAGTGCAATGAATGTGGTTTGATTCTATGTGAATTGTCAATTTCCCTTTTTTTTTAAACAAAAAAAAAATAAAAAATCAATCTCCTACGGGTACGGTGATGAGGTAATGCATGCACCAAGCAACCAGTCATTCTCCAAATTTAAATTAAAAATCATGGGGGACCTGGGCCTAGCCGCTACTAGTTGCTCACCACGCGATTGATGGTAGATCATAATATGCGTTAACATAAAATAAAAAATAAAAAATTCTTATAACTTATCCGCGGAATAATGAATGCATTACTTTAACTACCAAGCAACGGATTGGTAAAGGTGATTCTTGTCGCCATTTTTACGAAACCTCTCGCGCGTATTTTGTTGTTAGGTTTGCTTTGGTAAAATTATCAGCTCAAGTGAACTAAAACTAAACAACACAGTGATAGAATTGTTGATATATCAAATAATTTTAATTAAAAAAATGATAATGACAGTCAAATATAACTAAAAATTAAATTATAGATTAAGTTTAATTAAAATTTTATTTTATTTCAAATATGCTCAAGCCTGACATAATATTACTCAAATTTAGAGCAAGTAACTTTCTTTAAAAGTAGATTGTGAATTAAGTTTGTTACAGTAAAAAAAAAAGGTTAAATTTAAAAATTAATCTAATTAATACAAACAATATGATTAATCTAATGTAGAAAATAAAAATCGAAACGAGCCAAATCTGTAATTACTGTTAATTTGGATGAGTTATATTTGTAAGTTGTTGAGGTTGATTTATTTATACATATATGCATTGATATCTGAAAATTAATTCTCCACTTATCCAACTATATATTTGTAAAGGTTTTTTCTCTTGAAAAAATATAAAAATAAAATAAAGAAGAAAAAGCGTTACTATTAACTATTAGCTAACGTGTGGACTACCTTTTATTATTATTTAGATTATAGAATTATCAAACTTAGTATAAATTTTTAAAAACTGCTTAGGATTTTTTTTTTTACATAGTTACAACGACAATAAAAAATAAAATAAAAAATAAGTGTACTAATATATATATTTTTAGATAAATTTAGATTTTGGTTTAGGTTTTACATTAGCATTTTTCGTAAACCACGTACCGGCAGTGTTAGTGGGGTGTAGCCGTGTAGGTGTCTGGTGGGCAACTGCCAACTGGACATCGTTTTCCATCTCGCTGGCTTTGTCAACAAGAAACCCTGAAGGAAAAAAGATCTCCATCTCCTCGCCCCCGGGCACCCCACAACCCTGGAAACAGAACCTTTTGGTACGTCCATTACACGCTGTTACGTCGCAAGCCATAAGTCCTCCCCCCCTCCTTTTTGTTTCGTTGATTTACTTGATGGACCCTCTGCCAATCATAGCTTCAATTGCAAACCACGAATAGATATCTATGAGCTTGAAATTGATGCAAACTAAATTTAGGTAGTAGTATGGTATGAATTTGTTTATGAAAATTAGATCCTGTTTTGTCAGTTATAATAGAATAAAGCCTGCTCAATCTACAAAAAGTTGCGGCTCAATAAATAAAAATTATTATAATTAGTATTATTATTTATCTTACTATTATATAATAGCATCTGCGTCTATAATTTATTTTACTGAAACACTTATTGGTGAACTAATACGGAGAGAAAATAATTAAAAAGAAGAAAGGGAAAAAAATTTCTAAGAAAACTGTAAATTTTATATTGAAGTAAATTTAAACATATTGTATATCCATTCATCCATGTTAAAAAAAAATTATTGATAAAAAATAAATATTGTATTTTTTTATTATTATAAGCTTTACACATGAACCTATCTCTAGCGTAGAAAAGAAAAAAGAAAAAGGAGTGTTTTATTATTATTATTATTATTATTATTATTCTTTATCATTCAATCTTTTGCTTTATTGTCTTTCTTTTCTTTATTTTATAGAAAAGGTAAATAAATACCTTTTATCCCTACTACTAAACTCAAGAAATAAATTTTATTAGAAAAAATCTAATACAAATAGAAAACATTCGGCAACTTGACTTAATATCACCATCTCCAATAATTCTTATGACGTGGACCACAAAAACCCTATTGAATCAACTGGCTGAGACTTTTTAGGAGGTGATAATTTTCTTCGTTGGTTTGGAATTCCATCAGAAAATTTTGGTTTGAATTCTAGTTAGCTTTCAGGGGGAGAATTCAAAAATTCTGTTTGAAATTCTTGTCTTAGACTAGGTTTGAGGTCCCAATTTTCGAACCCACCCCAAATAATGTATGTGTGTATATATAATTTTTTTTATATAGAATATAAATTAAATTTAAAATTTTTAAAAATAAGATCACGTATCAGAAATAGGTTCGGGTTTCAAGATCAAGAATAAATTGAGAGTAGAAAATAAATCAAGAATTGGGTTAGGTATGGAGATTTGATCTCCACGAATATTGGCTTGGGAGTCCCCAATGAAAAAACATCAGAGATTAAGATGGATTTAAAAGTTATTTTTCTTATTAGGTTGAAGGATGGAGATAGAGTCTGGTCTCCAATCTACCCCATTGTCATTCCTAGCTAAAATTTAAGATAAAACTTACTTAAAAGAAAGATCAAAAGATAATAATCCTTTTGCCAATTTCTTAATAGATTCTCAAAATTTTAAAAAGAATCACATTTTATGAGGTATTATTTGGTGTAACTGGTCATTCAAATAGCTTATAACTACTTAAAAGCCACACAATAAACAATTATTAGTTAAAAAGCTTATAACCAAAATCTTATTCCACACAAGTCAATGTCTACCTAAGCTACCCATTGAAGTAGCTTAAACTTTTATCAAATAAAAAAAGAAAAAATTATATCATTAGACAAATAATCTAATAATAATAATAATAATATTATTATTATTATTATTATTATGAGTAATTGGAACTGATAGAGGAACTACCTTATTATAATTTAGACATCAGTTTAAGAAAATGATTACGAAAAAATACTTTTAAAAGTTAACTTTTTTGTTTTTCTAGATAATTAATAGTTAAAGAGTTAATTGTAGCTAAAAGCACAACTATAAGATAACTATTTTTTATAAGTCATCTACCCCGGGCTTATTCTCTCCAACTTATTTTCAAGACTTATTGTAATACTGTAACACCCCAAAATTCACTATTTTTTTTTTTGAAAAGCGGAAGCAATTAAAATAGAAATAGTGAATTTTGGGGTGTTACAAGTTGGTATCAAAGCAGGTTTCGACCATGCTCTTCCGTGTTCTTTAAAACTTTTAAATTGATACCACAGGATGGTATCGAAGTTGATTTCAACCAAGCTCCGTCATTTTTAAATTTTTCTTTAAGGTGATGCCACAAGTGGTATCAGAGTGGTTGGTCCTTCGGCCACGCTCTTTTTCGAAAATAAATTTGGTTTTCGAGCTTTGTATTTGATTTTGAAGTGGGTTTTGACCGCTCCTCTATTTGTTCTTAAACTTTTTAAGCTGATACCACAAAGTTGGTATCAGAGCTTTTGGTTGTTGAGAATCGGGTTTCGGTTAGAGATTCGATTCTCACGATCCTAAATGTTTTAAATGAAAATGTATTTAGCTTCTTTCAAGTGAATTTTAAAATCCGGATTAGCTTGTGAGGATCATACGATGGGGTAGCGTAAGTGACCTTGTGTTTGTTGCTGTGATTATGGTCTTGTAATTAGTTTGTCCTTAAGGGGGTAGTAACCCCACTATAGTAACCCTAGTCTTGTAGGGTTTATGGATTGATAACCTTAAGGCGTAACTACCTAGATCCAATTTTACTTGATTTAGTTTGGAATCATCGTTTTATTTTCTTCGGAGTTACTTTTAACCTATTTATTATGATCAATATTTTATGCAATACTTTGTTAAGTTAACGCTACTTAAATTTTTCCTAAACTTCGGGGACGAAGTTCCTTTTTAAGCGGGTAATGATGTAATACCCCGTATTTTTTAAAAAAAATCTAGATTTATTAAGTTTAATGATTTGATTAACGTAATTTGATGTAAACAATTAATTATTTTAATTTCGATTTATCTTATGGATTTATCGACGATTCAAATTCATAGTTAAATTTAATTCAAATTCTTATGAGTTCGATTTTTGTTTAATAATATGTATTTCCGTTCTTTCTCGTATTTTTATATTTTAGATTAATTTTTTTTTATTTATAACTTTATCATGTGATTATGAAGTTATTTTGAAGTATATTTTATTGACAAAATACATTATTTAAATTATAGAATTCCTATTGAATAGTTAAATTTATGGTAATGGTTTTATCAGTAGAAAATATTTTCTACTCTAAATTATTCATTTCAATCATTAATATTTTTAGAAAAGTTTTAAATTTAGAAGACGTATTCAGGAATTTCTTTCCAAAATTAGCTCTATTCTGTTGTATGCTCTTTGATTTACAGAAAAATAATTTCGGAAATGACTAAATTGGGCTCGGGTGTTAGAGTTCAACTTAAATATTTTATTATATGATTTAAATAAATTTTTGAGTTCTTATGATATATTTCCATAAATAATACATATTTTTTTTTGTGTTCATCGGTTATTCTTTCAAAGAGTGTTTCCAAAATTTTTATATAACTCTTTTATTAATTTTGAGCCTTCGGATCTTTTCGAAATAGATTTTCGATAAATAAAATTTTCTTTGATTAAATTCTCTCAATATTTATATTTAAAATTTAGTATTTAAATTGAACTTATACCCAGGTACAACAACCCATAGTTTGTCTCTAAGGGGGTAGTTTTTTTTTTATAAGTGTTGTATTTATATGGTGTCCCTATTTTCGTGGATTTAAATTTTCTTTAGTAATTTTATTCCTAAGGGGGTAGTTTATATGGGTATTAGCGTTAGTCGGTTTTCTATACACTTAGAGCATTTTCTCCCTAACCCTAGGCGCTCCCGGAGACTTCGGGGGCGAAGTCTGTTTTTAAGGGGGTAGTGATGAAATGTCCCGAAAATTTCTAATTTTATAAACTACATTTAAATGATATTTATTCTAATATTTATTTAAATAAATTATTTTAAAATTGAATTAATTAGGGAAAATCAAGAAGAAATTTATAAGTATTTTTATTAGAAAAGAATTTGGGTATTTTAGCAAATTAAGCATTTTGTTTTGAAAATAATTAAGCAAATTATTTTAATTAAAATAAGAAGGAAAAAATATTTTCAAATTAATATTAATTTTATAAATAATTTAATTATAGAAAATTAGGGTGTTTTGCTAATTAAAAAGGAATTTGTGGAAAATCTTTTAAAAATCCTAATTTAGCCTAAAAAGGGATTTTAAATATTATTTTATTTAAATATTAATATTTTTAAATATCCCAAATATTCTAATTAATTTAATTAAGCCAACCCACTATTTTTATTTTTCCACTTTTTCCTTTTTCCTTTTCTTTTTCTTTTTCTTCTTCTTTTCTTTTTCTTTCCTTCTTCTCCCCGAACTGGGCCAGCCCGGCGGCCCAGTTCCCTTCCTTTCTTCCTTCGGCCCAGCCCGTCCGCGCGCCGTTGCCTCCTTCTCCCGCCTTCAGCGCGCCGCGTTTTGATTCCACCTCCACTTAAACGCGTCACTTCATTAAAGCACCTCCCCCTCGCGCCCGAACCGCCGGTCTCCTTCCCTTTTTCTTTCTTCTTCCCCCGCGAACCGGTCCAGCCTTACCCTTCTTCTTCCCCCAGCCCCTCGCACCTGCCCAGCCTCGTCGACACCTACCTGCAACTCGCCGCCGCCCCGAGTTTTTCGCCGGCGACCTCGCCGTTTTGACCGACTTTCACCCTCCCTTTCTGTTCCCATTGATTCGGCGACCACATATAGCCAACCATCTCCCCTTATCGCGCGATTTTCCTCCCTCTCTCTCCTGCGCAACCCCCTACCCGAAACTCACTCCCACCGGCCACCACGCCACCGGCGACCTGAACCCTACGTTCCTTACCCCGTAGCCGACCCAAAGAACCCTACCCTATCTTATTTTCCCTATAAATACCCTCGTAAGCAGCTCTGTATCGAGCTCTTGAATCCCCCAACCCAGAATCCGACCTTGCCACCGCCTCTCCTTTAGACGTCTCGTCCTCCGCCTCCGGCCAACTTCGTCGCCTGTTCTTGCCACCCGTGTCTTCCTTGCACCACTCTCTAGCTAACCAAATCATTCATCACCCTCGATTCTTCCTGCATAGAATTTTCCAGCTGTGCGAAGTCCTCTTCCCGATCAACCCTGTTTTCTGCCCCGCCACCCTTCGCGCCGCCTTAGCCACCTCCTCCGCCGCTAAAGCCGCTTATTTCTCCTCCCATTCGGTGCTTCAGACCCTGCTCTATCTCCCCATGCCTTTATCTTCCTTTTTCTCCCTCTCCTCCTCTCTCTTCCTAATTCTCCTCCACTCGGCCACCGCCGCCGCCGCCATGCGCCGCCACCTCTGGCTGCTCCACCACCTCTATTCTGTCCCTCTCCTTCTGGGGAACTCAAAACACCCAAGCTCCCATTTTAATTCTTCCTATCTTGTTCCCAGCATGCAACTTTCCCTTCTTTCCTCTCTTTTTCCGGCCACCGCCACCACCGCCGTGCTCCGCCGCCGGTGCCGCCAGTTCCCACCAGTATAAGGTTGAACCCAAGACCCTATGAACCCTTCTTCCTATTTTTATAATCCTTAATTTAATTTATTTCAATTATTTGAAATAGATTAGTATTACTTTTATTATTATTTCTATTATTGTGTTATTAATATTATTATTGGTATTAATGTTTTGATTATTATTTCTGCAGGTTCTGAAGCTCTAATATATTTTAATTCGATCTTGTCATTATTATAAGTATTATTATTATTGTCATTATCCTAATTAATAATATTAAGGTGTTATTATAATTATTGTTATTATTAGTATTTTTATTATTTCGAATTACCATTATTATTATTCTGTAATTAATATTACAAATAATTTACCATTAGTTTTGTTATTATTATTACACTTATTATATTGTTGTTACATTATTTTAGTACCTTAGCTATTATTATATTAGTGTCATTATTATTATTAGGGTAAAGTCTTTAACCCCATATTATCAGATTTTATAATATTTCTATTAATATCTTTAGTAAAGTTATAATTTTGTTAATGTTATTGTTATCAGTATGTTATTATTTGGTCAAATCTCTCAAGTGGAATAGGAGCGTGCTCCAAGACCGGTGTCGTTTTAGGTAAGGAGTGCTAAGGCCTTTTATGTGTTTATGTGGTTTATGTGCTTCATATGCTATGTATTCTATGCTTATGATTATTAATTATGTCGTATATGGTATGAAGTGAAGTTGAAGTATGTTTTGTATGGCATTTGTATTATTTACGTATGATGATATGTATTGTGACCCCGTAAGACATGCATGAGGGAATGTTGATGTGGTTTGAGGGAATGTTGATGTGGTTTGTGTGGGAGAATGGATGAAAAGGAGGATAGGGAAAGAAGTTGACAAAGGGAAGTGAGTTGACCTAATATTATGGGTTATAAGTAATAATCTAATTTATGATTGATTGGGAGAATTAAATTATGGTTTGTTTGGGAGAATTTAGTTTATGATATTATCCGGAAGAATGTACATTATAATATTATATGGGAGAGTTTAAGTTATGATTTGATTGGGAGAGTTAATTTATAATTTTATGATGTTATTTGGAAGAATGTAAATCATAATATTATATGGGAGAGTTTAAGTTATGATTTGGTTGGGAGAGTTAATTTATAATTTGTTTGGGAGAATTTAGTTTATGATGTTATTTGGGAGACTGTAATTTATAATATTATATGGGAGAATTTAATTTATGATTGATTGGGAGAATTAAATTATGATTTGTTTGGGAGAATTTAGTTTATGATGTTATTTGGGAGAATGTAATTTATAATATTATATGGAGGAATCTAATTTATGATTTGCTTAGGGGAAATTCAATTTATACTTTTCCTTGGGAGATTCTAATTTATGATTTATGTGGAAGAATCTTTATGGATTGAATTTAGGGTTCAGTATGGACAAATCTTTGGGTTTTATATGGCTTGAATTTAGGTTTGGAATGGGTCTTTGGTTTTGTGTTGATTGAATTTAGGGTTTGCATGAAGAAGTTCGAAGGTTTGCATGGGGAGGTTAATGTCTGCATGGGTATGAAATGTATGTGTGGAAAGTTGATTTGGGATGTAGGGAACATAATATAAGTGTTGTTTGGGCGTTTAAACACCTTGGGTGAAAGATAGTACGTAGAGCATTACCTGGGTATGGAGGAGACTGAATTATGGTTTGTTGTGGTTAATTGGGTTTGTGGTGGTTGATTAGGGTTTGGTGTTGCTGCTTAGGGTTTTTGTTGTATCATGTATTTTGGGTGATTAAGGTGTAATTATGGGAATGGGTTCGATGATTTGTAATGTGTGGAGTGTTGAAATGATTTGGGTGATGTGAGGTAGAGTAAGAGGAGTTGTTAAGGCCTAAATTAGGGTTTCGGGATAAAACCCTAGAGTGAGATGTGGAGTAGAATTGGAGGATAAGTGTAAAGGGAGCGATTAATGCATGTCTAGGGTTTGGTGGTAGTACATGTCTACTTGGTGATTATAGTATGATGATGAATATAGAATTTATTATTTATGATTCGTGCATGTCCATGGTGAAAGCCTTTGAATAAGATACTTAAGACATTAATTACTTAAAGTGGAAGATATTGAGACGGGACCAGCCGATCCACCGGTCAGTAATAGTGGTTAGGGTTTTACCCTATGTGCGACCGATCCACCGTTAAAATAGTGGTTAGGGTTTTTACCCTATTGCGACCGATCCACCGGTAATAATAGTGGTTAGGACATGGTGTCCTATTGTGACCGGCCCACCGGTTATAATAGTGGGGGATCCCGATCTCAATGAAAATGAACCAGAGTATTGCTAAGGCAAATAAAAGACACTAATTACTTATAGTGGAATACCATGCGAGGAGGAACCGAACCGATCCACCGGTTAGGAATAGTGGTTAGGGTTTCTACCCTATTGTGACCGATCCACCGGTAATAATAGTGGTTAGGGCATGATGCTCTATTGTGACCGATCCACCGGTAAAAATAGTGGTTAGGGCTTGATGCTCTATTGTGACCGGCCCACCGGTTATAATAGTGGGGTGTTCCTCTGCTCGCATGGATTGATAAAAGGCATGGTGCGAATTGGATTTTGATAAGAGATTAATGAAATGATTAATCTGGATTATATTTGGGCCTTTGTACGCTACTTGGATGGTCGTATGTATTTATGTGATCATATTGATCTTGTGCGTTATTATTATTCTTGTATTATTTGTGTATAACTATATGTTGGCCTTAGTAATCAAGTCTCCTTACTCAGTACTGGACCCGTACTGATACTACCTTGGTTGATTTGCATGGGGAGGTTAATGTCTGCATGGGTATGAAATGTATGTGTGGAAAGTTGATTTGGGATGTAGGGAACATAATATAAGTGTTGTTTGGGCGTTTAAACACCTTGGGTGAAAGATAGTACGTAGAGCATTACCTGGGTATGGAGGAGACTGAATTATGGTTTGTTGTGGTTAATTGGGTTTGTGGTGGTTGATTAGGGTTTGATGTTGCTGCTTAGGGTTTTTGTTGTATCATGTATTTTGGGTGATTAAGGTGTAATTATGGGAATGGGTTCGATGATTTGTAATGTGTGGAGTGTTGAAATGATTTGGGTGATGTGAGGTAGAGTAAGAGGAGTTGTTAAGGCCTAAATTAGGGTTTCGGGATAAAACCCTAGAGTGAGATGTGGAGTAGAATTGGAGGATAAGTGTAAAGGGAGCGATTAATGCATGTCTAGGGTTTGGTGGTAGTACATGTCTACTTGGTGATTAAAGTATGATGATGAATATAGAATTTATTATTTATGATTCGTGCATGTCCATGGTGAAAGCCTTTGAATAAGATACTTAAGACATTAATTACTTAAAGTGGAAGATATTGAGACGGGACCAGCCGATCCACCGGTCAGTAATAGTGGTTAGGGTTTTACCCTATGTGCGACCGATCCACCGGTTAAAATAGTGGTTAGGGTTTTTACCCTATTGCGACCGATCCACCGATAATAATAGTGGTTAGGACATGGTGTCCTATTGTGACCGGCCCACCGGTTATAATAGTGGGGGATCCCGATCTCAATGAAAATGAACCAGAGTATTGCTAAGGCAAATAAAAGACACTAATTACTTATAGTGGAATACCATGCGAGGAGGAACCGAACCGATCCACCGGTTAGGAATAGTGGTTAGGGTTTCTACCCTATTGTGACCGATCCACCGGTAATAATAGTGGTTAGGGCATGATGCTCTATTGTGACCGGCCCACCGGTTATAATAGTGGGGTGTTCCTCTGCTCGCATGGATTGATAAAAGGCATGGTGCGAATTGGATTTTGATAAGAGATTAATGAAATGATTAATCTGGACTATGATTGGGCCTTTACGTATGTACCCGAACGATTATTCGTTGTTATGATATCATGATCAGCTTTATGTTCTTTTATTCTTATGCATGATTTTAAGTGCTTATGTGTTGGCCTTAACGATCAAGTCTCCTTACTCAGTACTGGACCCGTACTGATACTACCTTGGTTGATGGGTCCTGTGATGATCCACCGATGGTGGGGAGCAGAATTCTTGTGCAGGTTTAAGATCGGAGACTTCTTGGGGTTGCAGGCTGACTTGAGTGAGTAGGCAATCCGGAATTTGACCCATCGGGTTTTATATTGTTTAAATTTATTTATATTTGGAAGTTATAAGTGTTAATAAACGTTTATGCGTACTTTGATTTTGTTGTATGATCTTTTGAATTCTTTTATGAATTGTTAATTTAAATCTTTCCTTTAGCCTTAGCACTTGGTACTGGAACGGTCGGAGAGAACCGGTCTGGTACTAAGTGTGGCGGTAACATTCCCAGAATTCACAGGTTTTAAGTATTTCTATTCTAACTGCTTCCGCTTTTCAAAAAAGCAGACCTCTTGTGCAGGTTTAAGATCAGAGACTGTTTGGGGTTGCAGGTCTGACTTGAGTGAGTAGGCAATCCGGAATTTGACCCATCGGGTTTTATATTGTTTAAATTTATTTATATTTGGAAGTTATAAGTGTTAATAAACGTTTATGCGTACTTTGATTTTGTTGTATGATCTTTTGAATTCTTTTATGAATTGTTAATTTAAATCTTTCCTTTAGCCTTAGCACTTGGTACTGGAACGGTCGGAGAGAACCGGTCTGGTACTAAGTGTGGCGGTAACATTCCCAGAATTCACAGGTTTTAAGTATTTCTATTCTAAATCAATCATAAATTAGATTATTACTTATAACCCATAATATTAGGTCAACTCACTTCCCTTTGTCAACTTCTTTCCCTATCCTCCTTTTCATCCATTCTCCCACACAAACCACATCAACATTCCCTCAAACCACATCAACATTCCCTCATGCATGTCTTACGGGGTCACAATACATATCATCATACGTAAATAATACAAATGCCATACAAAACATACTTCAACTTCACTTCATACCATATACGACATAATTAATAATCATAAGCATAGAATACATAGCATATGAAGCACATAAACCACATAAACACATAAAAGGCCTTAGCACTCCTTACGTAACACCCCAAAATTCACTACTTTTTTTTTTTTGAAAAGCGGAAGCAGTTAGAATAGAAATACTTAAAACCTGTGAATTCTGGGAATGTTACCGCCACACTTAGTACCAGACCGGTTCTCTCCGACCGTTCCAGTACCAAGTGCTAAGGCTAAAGGAAAGATTTAAATTAACAATTCATAAAAGAATTCAAAAGATCATACAACAAAATCAAAGTACGCATAAAAGTTTATTAACACTTATAACTTCCAAATATAAATAAATTTAAACAATATAAAACCCGATGGGTCAAATTCCGGATTGCCTACTCACTCAAGTCAGACCTGCAACCCCAAACAGTCTCTGATCTTAAACCTGCACAAGAGGTCTGCTTCCCACCATCGGTGGATCATCACAGGACCCATCAACCAAGGTAGTATCAGTACGGGTCCAGTACTGAGTAAGGAGACTTGATTACTAAGGCCAACATATAGTTATACACAAATAATACAAGAATAATAATAACGCACAAGATCAATATGATCACATAAATACATACGACCATCCAAGTAGCGTACAAAGGCCCAAATATAATCCAGATTAATCATTTCATTAATCTCTTATCAAAATCCAATTCGCACCATGCCTTTTATCAATCCATGCGAGCAGAGGAACACCCCACTATTATAACCGGTGGGCCGGTCACAATAGAGCATCAAGCCCTAACCACTATTTTTACCGGTGGATCGGTCACAATAGAGCATCATGCCCTAACCACTATTATTACCGGTGGATCGGTCACAATAGGGTAGAAACCCTAACCACTATTCCTAACCGGTGGATCGGTTCGGTTCCTCCTCGCATGGTATTCCACTATAAGTAATTAGTGTCTTTTATTTGCCTTAGCAATACTCTGGTTCATTTTCATTGAGATCGGGATCCCCCACTATTATAACCGGTGGGCCGGTCACAATAGGACACCATGTCCTAACCACTATTATTACCGGTGGATCGGTCGCAATAGGGTAAAAACCCTAACCACTATTTTAACCGGTGGATCGGTCGCACATAGGGTAAAACCCTAACCACTATTACTGACCGGTGGATCGGCTGGTCCCGTCTCAATATCTTCCACTTTAAGTAATTAATGTCTTAAGTATCTTATTCAAAGGCTTTCACCATGGACATGCACGAATCATAAATAATAAATTCTATATTCATCATCATACTATAATCACCAAGTAGACATGTACTACCACCAAACCCTAGACATGCATTAATCGCTCCCTTTACACTTATCCTCCAATTCTACTCCACATCTCACTCTAGGGTTTTATCCCGAAACCCTAATTTAGGCCTTAACAACTCCTCTTACTCTACCTCACATCACCCAAATCATTTCAACACTCCACACATTACAAATCATCGAACCCATTCCCATAATTACACCTTAATCACCCAAAATACATGATACAACAAAAACCCTAAGCAGCAACACCAAACCCTAATCAACCACCACAAACCCAATTAACCACAACAAACCATAATTCAGTCTCCTCCATACCCAGGTAATGCTCTACGTACTATCTTTCACCCAAGGTGTTTAAACGCCCAAACAACACTTATATTATGTTCCCTACATCCCAAATCAACTTTCCACACATACATTTCATACCCATGCAGACATTAACCTCCCCATGCAAACCTTCGAACTTCTTCATGCAAACCCTAAATTCAATCAACACAAAACCAAAGACCCATTCCAAACCTAAATTCAAGCCATATAAAACCCAAAGATTTGTCCATACTGAACCCTAAATTCAATCCATAAAGATTCTTCCACATAAATCATAAATTAGAATCTCCCAAGGAAAAGTATAAATTGAATTTCCCCTAAGCAAATCATAAATTAGATTCCTCCATATAATATTATAAATTACATTCTCCCAAATAACATCATAAACTAAATTCTCCCAAACAAATCATAATTTAATTCTCCCAATCAATCATAAATTAAATTCTCCCATATAATATTATAAATTACAGTCTCCCAAATAACATCATAAACTAAATTCTCCCAAACAAATTATAAATTAACTCTCCCAACCAAATCATAACTTAAACTCTCCCATATAATATTATGATTTACATTCTTCCAAATAACATCATAAAATTATAAATTAACTCTCCCAATCAAATCATAACTTAAACTCTCCCATATAATATTATAATGTACATTCTTCCGGATAATATCATAAACTAAATTCTCCCAAACAAACCATAATTTAATTCTCCCAATCAATCATAAATTAGATTATTACTTATAACCCATAATATTAGGTCAACTCACTTCCCTTTGTCAACTTCTTTCCCTATCCTCCTTTTCATCCATTCTCCCACACAAACCACATCAACATTCCCTCAAACCACATCAACATTCCCTCATGCATGTCTTACGGGGTCACAATACATATCATCATACGTAAATAATACAAATGCCATACAAAACATACTTCAACTTCACTTCATACCATATACGACATAATTAATAATCATAAGCATAGAATACATAGCATATGAAGCACATAAACCACATAAACACATAAAAGGCCTTAGCACTCCTTACCTAAAACGACACCGGTCTTGGAGCACGCTCCTATTCCACTTGAGAGATTTGACCAAATAATAACATACTGATAACAATAACATTAACAAAATTATAACTTTACTAAAGATATTAATAGAAATATTATAAAATCTGATAATATGGGGTTAAAGACTTTACCCTAATAATAATAATGACACTAATATAATAATAGCTAAGGTACTAAAATAATGTAACAACAATATAATAAGTGTAATAATAATAACAAAACTAATGGTAAATTATTTGTAATATTAATTACAGAATAATAATAATGGTAATTCGAAATAATAAAAATACTAATAATAACAATAATTATAATAACACCTTAATATTATTAATTAGGATAATGACAATAATAATAATACTTATAATAATGACAAGATCGAATTAAAATATATTAGAGCTTCAGAACCTGCAGAAATAATAATCAAAACATTAATACCAATAATAATATTAATAACACAATAATAGAAATAATAATAAAAGTAATACTAATCTATTTCAAATAATTGAAATAAATTAAATTAAGGATTATAAAAATAGGAAGAAGGGTTCATAGGGTCTTGGGTTCAACCTTATACTGGTGGGAACTGGCGGCACCGGCGGCGGAGCACGGCGGTGGTGGCGGTGGCCGGAAAAAGAGAGGAAAGAAGGGAAAGTTGCATGCTGGGAACAAGATAGGAAGAATTAAAATGGGAGCTTGGGTGTTTTGAGTTCCCCAGAAGGAGAGGGACAGAATAGAGGTGGTGGCGCAGCCAGAGGTGGCGGCGCATGGCGGCGGCGGCGGTGGCCGAGTGGAGGAGAATTAGGAAGAGAGAGGAGGAGAGGGAGAAAAAGGAAGATAAAGGCATGGGGAGATAGAGCAGGGTCTGCAGAACCGAATGGGAGGAGAAATAAGCGGCTTTAGCGGCGGAGGAGGTGGCTAAGGCGGCGCGAAGGGTGGCGGGGCAGAAAACAGGGTTGATCGGGAAGAGGACTTCGCACAGCTGGAAAATTCTATGCAGGAAGAATCGAGGGTGATGAATGATTTGGTTAGCTAGAGAGTGGTGCAAGGAAGACACGGGTGGCAAGAACAGGCGACGAAGTTGGCCGGAGGCGGAGGACGAGACGTCTAAAGGAGAGGCGGTGGCAAGGTCGGATTCTGGGTTGGGGGATTCAAGAGCTCGATACAGAGCTGCTTACGAGGGTATTTATAGGGAAAATAAGATAGGGTAGGGTTCTTTGGGTCGGCTACGGGGTAAGGAACGTAGGGTTCAGGTCGCCGGTGGCGTGGTGGCCGGTGGGAGTGAGTTTCGGGTAGGGGGTTGCGCAGGAGAGAGAGGGAGGAAAATCGCGCGATAAGGGGAGATGGTTGGCTATATGTGGTCGCCGAATCAATGGGAACAGAAAGGGAGGGTGAAAGTCGGTCAAAACGGCGAGGTCGCCGGCGAAAAACTCGGGGCGGCGGCGAGTTGCAGGTAGGTGTCGACGAGGCTGGGCAGGTGCGAGGGGCTGGGGGAAGAAGAAGGGTAAGGCTGGACCGGTTCGCGGGGGAAGAAGAAAGAAAAAGGGAAGGAGACCGGCGGTTCGGGCGCGAGGGGGAGGTGCTTTAATGAAGTGACGCGTTTAAGTGGAGGTGGAATCAAAACGCGGCGCGCTGAAGGCGGGAGAAGGAGGCAACGGCGCGCGGACGGGCTGGGCCGAAGGAAGAAAGGAAGGGAACTGGGCCGCCGGGCTGGCCCAGTTCGGGGAGAAGAAGGAAAGAAAAAGAAAAGAAGAAGAAAAAGAAAAAGAAAAGGAAAAAGGAAAAAGGGGAAAAATAAAAATAGTGGGTTGGCTTAATTAAATTAATTAGAATATTTGGGATATTTAAAAATATTAATATTTAAATAAAATAATATTTAAAATCCCTTTTTAGGCTAAATTAGGATTTTTAAAAGATTTTCCACAAATTCCTTTTTAATTAGCAAAACACCCTAATTTTCTATAATTAAATTATTTATAAAATTAATATTAATTTGAAAATATTTTTTCCTTCTTATTTTAATTAAAATAATTTGCTTAATTATTTTCAAAACAAAATGCTTAATTTGCTAAAATACCCAAATTCTTTTCTAATAAAAATACTTATAAATTTCTTCTTGATTTTCCCTAATTAATTCAATTTTAAAATAATTTATTTAAATAAATATTAGAATAAATATCATTTAAATGTAGTTTATAAAATTAGAAATTTTCGGGACATTTCAAATACTCCATTCTTTTTTATAAAAAAAACCTAGGTTATTTAGGATCTATATGGGTGGAGGTTTATTTTCATTAGTTTGGTTATTTATCACTTCATTTATGAGCTTGGAAACCCTTGCTGTGTTTTTGAAACGTTTTATTTAGAACTCCTTTTTATTTCTTATGATTTTGTTTTACATGAGACTTTCAAATCACTTTTGGAATATGAACTCTTTCGAAAATCTTCTTTCATATGGCAAAATTAAGTATTTGATATCATCATATATATATATTTTTTAAATATTGTATTTTTTTATTATAAGCTTTACACATGAACCTATCTCTAGCGTAGAAAAGAAAAAAGAAAAAGTAGTGTTTTATTGTTATTATTCTTTATCATTCAATCTTTTGCTTTATTGCCTTTCTTTTCTTTATTTTATAGAAAAGGTAAATATATACCTTTTATCCCTACTGCTAAACTCAAGAAATAATTTTTATTAGAAAAAATCTAATACAAATAGAAAACATTCGGCAACTTGACTTAATATCACCATCTCCAATAATTCTTATGACGTGGACCACAAAAACCTTATTGAATCAACCGGCTGAGACATTATAAGTGTGATAATTTTCTTCGTTGGTTTGGAATTCCGTTGGAAAATTTTCGTTTGAATTCCAGTTAGTTTTTGAGGGGAGAATTCAAAAATCATGTTTGGAAATTCTTATCTTAGACTAGGTTTGAGGTCCCCATTCTCAAATCCACCCAAAATAATGTGTGTGTGTGTGTGTGTATAATTTTTTTTATATAGAATATAAATTAAAATTAAAATTTTAAAAAATAAGATCACATATTAGAACTAAGTTTGGGTTTCAAGATCAAGAATAAATCGAGAGTAGAAAATAAATCAAGAATTGGGTTAGGTATGGAGATTTGATCTCCATGGATATTGGCTTGGGGAGTCCCTAACGAAAAAACATAAGAGATTAAGATAGATTTGAAAGTTATTTTTCTTTTTAGGTTTAGGGATGGGGATATAGTCTTGTCTCTAATCTGCCCCATTGTCATTCGTAGCTAAAATTTAAGATAAAACTTACTTAAAAGAAATATCAAAAGATAATAATCCTTTTGCCAATTTCTTAATAGATTCTCAAAATTTAAAAAAGAATCACATTTTATAAGGTATTATTTGGTGTAACTGGTCATCCAAATAGCTTATAACTACTTAAAAGCCACACAATAAACAATTATTAGTTAAAAAGCTTATAACCAAAATCTTATTCCACACAAGTCAATGTCTACCTAAGCTACCCATTGAAGTAGCTTAAACTTTTATCAAATAAAAAAAAGAAAAACTTATATCATTAGACAAATAATCTAATAATAATAATAATAATAATAATATTATTATTATTATTATTATTATTATAATAATAATAATTATTATTATTATTATTATGAGTAATTGAAACTGATAGAGGAACTACCTTATTATAATTTAGACATCAGTTTAAGAAAATGATTACGAAAAAATACTTTTAAAAGTTAACTTTTTTGTTTTTCTAGATAATTAATAGTTAAAGAGTTAATTGTAGCTAAAAGCGCACCTATAAGATAACTATTTTTTATAAGTCATCTACCTCGGGCTTATTCTCTCCAACTTATTTTCAAGACTTATTGTAATACTCCATTCTTTTAAAAAAAACCTAGGTTATTTAGGATCTATATGGGTGGAGGTTTATTTTCATTAGTTTGATTCTTTATCACTTCATTTATGAGCTTGGAAATCCTTGCTGTGTTTTTGAAACGTTTTATTTAGGACTTCTTTTTATTTCTTATGATTTTGTTTTACATGAGACTTTCAAATCACTTTTGGAATATGAACTCTTTCGAAAATCTTCTTTCATATGGGTATTTGATATCATCATATATATATTTTTTTAGTATTCTAGGCTTTTTTAAAATATCAAATTAAGTTATTGGCAAAAGGATGCTATTTATATTATCGATGTATCTTAATCGCATGTTTTGAACTTCGTTAAACCCTTTTTGGTTATCTAAAATTCACAAAACTTTAGGAATCATCTTATTTTAGTATTATTGAGCTAAATATTTACTAAAAATATTCCATTATTCTTCATATAATTTTCAGATGTATTCATATATTTTTTGACGTAATAAGTCGTCAAAACCAATTGATCTTCTTCCATTCATGCCTATGCTTTTAAGAGAGTGATTCTAAGCATTTAATTTTGTGATAAGGCTGCATGTGAGACACCTACTTCCCTTCCCTATGTGGCACCACTCCCTTTGTTTGGGTGGTTGATATTTTGATAAATACCTTCCAATACTTAAGGCTTAAGTCTAGTTATTGTGTATGCACTTAACAAATGTGTGACTTCATTAACATATGATCTTTGAGGTAGATGAGTTGTAACTTCCTTTTTTAGAGAACCTAGAAGTAGGTATGTGTCTATTGTGGATTCCTAAACTAGTTTGTCTTGGTAGTAGACGAGTTCCTTTTGGTTTGTTGAGTTATACATGATTAGGTCATTGTGTAACATCATAGGGTAGTCTGCCTCAAAATCAAGTTGGAGTTTGTCTTGATTGTGTGTTATTGTTTTGGTACGAGGCATTATACCTTTATTGTTAAGAGGTTGTTTTGATATAGGTAATATGTGCACTACCATTTACTCGTATATGGTTTTATGAGATGTTTGGTAGTGTTTCATGTTAATGCATGCATAGTCTTGATAAACGCCCTATTTTTATGAATTTAATCCTTATACTTTGCATTAACTTTTATTTAAAAGGCCAATTTAACCTCTGTCTAGCCATAGGTGTTCATTTGAGATCAATCATGAATAAAATGAGCAAAAACAAAATGTTTTGAAGATTTTTACAAATAAAAATGACACCTCTATTATTCAAAAGAAATAACAAAACAATATTTGGTATTTTGAGAATAACATTTTTATCCAAGCTCCAATTAAAGTGATTCATGTTGCATTGAAAATCTAAGATCAAGGACTACAAATTTCATGTGTATCATTTTTTCTTAATTGTGTTAATGTATGATCAAAATTGTGTCAGAAGTTAAAGATGTCAATTAGAAGATGTTGAATTCCACTCTGGGATAGCCGTTCGACCATCCCTCTAACATAGGTCATCCTGAGCCACTAAACCAACAATAGCAACCTCAAACTTCATACAAATACTCCATTCGTATAAAAAGGAATTCATTCTATTATTAAATTTTTATATAAAAAGGAAAGTTATTTTAGAAAAGCTAAAACATGTTTTCTATTTTTACATTTACTTTTTTGTAATTATATATGTATTAAATACTTTATTATTTATCAATGAAGGATGTAGGTATAATTTTAATACTATTTTTATTACTTTCCTATAAAAGTGTGCAAATTAACAAGATGAGTTCCTTTTTTTATACGGATGGATTATTTTTCAAATCTTTCCTAACTTATATCTTACCTTTCTACTAACCTAATATATATTTTGTAACCTTCTTAACACCTATATAAGCATCATTAACTAAAATCCAAAATTAATTTCCTCCACCTATGAGATTCAAGAGTTAGACTTTCCATCATCTTCAACCTTTTCCCCTCCATCCGTTCTATCATTTCGTGCTTCTAATCCATCATTTCATTTTTAAATCATTCAATTCAATCATCATATATACTCAATTCGTCCTTGAGGAGATACACGATGAAGAGTGCATAAATCACTCCAACTTTTGAAGTCTTTACATAAAGGTTCTCAACACATGCTACTATTGGCCGAGTATGTGGGAAGATTGTGCCAACTATGTTAGGAAGTACGATAGATGCCAAAAATTTGCCCAAGCTATCTACTAGCTTGCAAACCATTTGCTCCCCATCCACACTCCATGGATCTTCATGAAGTGGGGAATGAATGTAACAGAGAAGATGCCAATGGCGTCTTGATAACGCCAATACATGTTGATCATTAGTCACTACTTTACCAAATAGGTCAAAGTTAATTCCTTTGATCACGTCTGGGACAGAAAAGGTAAAATTTTCATTTTGAAGAACATTATTTGCCGATTCAAGATATCTAGGGAAATCATTATAGATAAAAACTCCTGGTTTATCTCCACTATTTTCAATTATTTGCATATAATGGGGGATCAAATTGCATTTCTCAACCCCATGATATCCCAAGGCCAATGGATTGGAAAAATCAACAACAAATGACCATCGTGGCCATGTTAAAAAATAGACCCAGTTAAGTCAAAGGGAATTGGGCTAATGAGATTCTTGGAACCCTCTGATCATGCAGGTTCACCGCATGCTCATCCATAAGGGAATCCCCCCTTAGCCTTAGCATACGCCACATAGGTGGTGTTTCTCCTTGAAGTAAGACTCCCAACAATTAGAATGCAATTCATTGATGAGCGATAAAATAATCAGAAATTGTTGTATAACTTTAACACCATTGACAAATGAATGAACTTGACATTTATCAAAATTATAACCTACTAATAGAGAGCAACCCAACATTTTAACCAGATTATTCGAGTGCAATATTTCAAGGAAGCTGAATGGATGTCGAAAGAGGTTTTCCAAAGCACCTTTGAGCCCAACATAGGTAAATTGGGTCCATAGTAGGAGGGTCCTTATAAGATTATCAGGATAATAAGTCAGGGAATCTACAAGTTGTAGGACCAAGACAGAAGAAATATCAATGACAACTAGAATACCACACATCTCAAATTATAGCATTTTTAAGCAAAGAACAAGTAAGGTCTCTTCTACCCTACACTATTCCCTAGCATTGGGAAATGTCCCACATCCTCATTTCTGTGCTATATGTGTTACATGAAATTGAATGATACAACACTCACAAAAGTATAACATGTGATAAGTGTTCACTTGCTTTAATGCACCATTCGTTCACACTTTTATTGTAGATTGCAAATGACTACAATTATATTATGAATTATTATTAATATTAATTATTAATTCATCATTATCAATATTATTCATTATTAATATTATTATTTGATATTAATTATTAATCACTAATATGATTAATAATTAATATTATTAATTATTAATTATTCATTGCCATTATTATTATTATTATTATAAATGATGATCTATTATTTAATATATTTAGTTACTAATTCTTGATATTACTATTCATCATTAACTATAATTATGATTAATCCATAATTTTTAATATTATTAATTATGATTTATTAATATTATTTTTAATATGATTAATTATTAACATTATTATTTATTATTAAACATATTAATTATTATTTATTATTAATTTATATATCATAATAATATTAAATCTTAAATAAAAAAAGATATATTATAATAAAATAAAAAATTTGTTAATATATATGATTTCATTTGAGATTAGATACATTATCAAATAATATTAAAAATAAATAAGATATGTCTATCAATCATTATTATTATTTTAGACATATTATTATTTCATATCAAATTAGAATTCAGATAGAAAAACAAGCATATCTCTATTATCTTATTGATTAATATTAGCGACTATTATACCCAAAATCTTCATGTATTTCTTCTTTGCCTCAAACTTTATATTCTAAAACAAAACTTTCATTTAGTATTTGGAATAAAAAAATATTGAAAATAAACTATATAAAAGTTAAACCATATTTAAAATTATTAATATATATTATATATCTTCATCATTTGTCTTGACAAAGAGATATATCGCCAACCTTATCATATTTATATTTACTATTTTCAAAAGTAAAGACTAGTGCATCTCATGAATAAAAAAATTATGAGTTAAATAAATCTTAAATTCTTGCTATTTAATATCAGTCGGTCTAATTTAATTTGATTTGATGTTATTTTACTTGTAAAAAAAATTCATGTGTTTATATACGTATTGTAATGACTACTATTATTTAAGATATGCTTTAAATTTTCTATTATCCGATTCATTGAAATCTGATTTATAAATCATGAAAATAAATATAAAATAAAATTTCCTTTAAGCGATGAAAACTAGCTCGCCCACTCCAACACACACCAAGAAATTCCATATTTTTTATTTTTTATTTCTTTCTTTCATCGTCAAATTCAAAACTACGATTTCCCATCAATTTCCACCGGGAGAAAAAAGTGTTTTTTCCGCATATTTTGTTGATTGCCAAAAAAAAATAGGGTATTCCCGCCAAGCAACCGAAAACGTTAGTTTTTCATACTTTCGTGCTTCCCGCAAAGACGTTTCCCCTAATCCCCTCTCTCCCCCTACTTTGATTCATTATCAAATCTAGTCCAACAAGCAGGAAATTCACTTGGGATTCAAACGATTGCTTATTTTGCAGCATAGTGCAGAGCATTTGCGGGAAGCCAAATTTCTTATTTTGGTGAGTTCTCTCAATTTAAGTATTGATTGATTTCCCAGTGCCAAATTTAATGAAATTGTAAATTGATTGTGTTTTTTCGACTCAAGATTCAAATTCTAGGGTTTTGGTTTGGAGCCGAGTGTTCAAATTCAATGTACTTTCATCCTTTATTGCATTAAGACATTTTAAGTGATAATTAGAACAAAAAATCACATCGGCGTCTTTGAAGTCGTGCAGAGCTTCTGTGGTGTATTATTGACTGGCTCTATGACTTGAAATCAGGATGTTCTGTTCCGCGTGCTATAGTTGGTGTTTTAATTTATTTCATTCAATTTGCTGACGACAAAAGACATTTGCCTGTTCCTGTTGCATCAACGACGGTAATCCAGCAGTCAGCTCATGCTTTTGTGTAGAATGCTCAAGATTAAAATTCATCCGTTTGACCTATTATATATGGAGCATATACAGCTGTGGTCTTCCATGATACAGACGTCACAGTGATATGACCTCCCACGCCTCAAACTAACTTCACTGGCTTTGAATCCTTTTTCACATGTTTCTTGTTACTTAACCGCGCATGGAATTGAATCTGTTCTTCTGAAGGTTTAAATGAGGTGCAATGCATGCTGGAGAGAGCTTGATGGTCGAGCTGTCTCAACTACCTGTGGCCACCTCTTATGTATCCTGATGGTTGGGGCTAATTTAGTTTAGCATTTCTGTGTGCCTGACCTGAAGTTTCTTCTTCTACGTTCATTCTCTTGGTCGCTGAAAATATTTCAGTACATATAGGACGCCCTTAACATCATTATAAGGCACCGAAGATGCAAGCAAAATCCTCAGCAGTGATGGAGCCTGTCCCATATGCGATCAAGTGCTATCTAAGAGGTATTCGTATTTCTGACTTCTGTGACGATGTTTTCGCTTGGCTAAATTTATGAGTATTTCCCATATGGATCCTGTCCTTAACATTATAATTACAAGCCACATGTTTTCAGTGTTCGAGACCTTAGACTCATATCTATCAACTCTAAAGATATCAACCATTGCACTCGTTATTATATAATGTCAGTGTCCTGAATAACCCATACTGCATTCACCCGATGAGCTAATTCTAATTCAGATGAGCAGTGCCAATCGGCAAGACGGCAACAAACAAAAATCTTACTTGTTCTTTGCTTCAGTTGCTGTTTGATAAATGCCATGAGGCAGCATTTTACAAACACTCAATGACCCTTTACTGTCGAAGATATGAGTCACTGAAATCTCTTTGTTTGACAGCAGTACCTGCAACGTACTTTATGGTGGATTTGTCTTCTCATTTGTTTTACTTTCGACATTTCAGTCTTATGAAGCCGGTTGATGTCAGCCCGACTGATGAATGGACAAATGTGAGCAGAGATCTGCAGAACTTTCTTTGTTAAAGCAGATTGGTTCTGCCTTGTGTCATCCTCTGTGCATCTCAGGCATTTATTGTTACGCTAGTTCTTAGTGTTCTTATTGTCATTTATTTCCATCTTGCAGATGGCAATGATTGGAGTCTCTCCACAAATTTGTATCCTTATTTCCTGGTTATATTATTGTGCTAATTGCATGAAGTTCCCTCTGTTATTTATGAGTAAGGAACTTCCTAATATACGATGAGGCAGTTCCCTCGTTCCATCAGGAAGGGACGTGTAATAGTTGTTATGTTAAACTGGATATATTTATTTAAGTCTTCCCTTAAGCCTTCTCAGTGATGAAAAGTGCATATAGGAGCGTCATGTTCTATATTGGGCAAAAGGAATTAGAAATGCAGTGCAAGATGAACAGGGTTGTGGCCCAGTACAGGCAAAAATGTGAAGCAATGCAACAGAAGTTCACAGAGAAACTAGAACAAGTGCATACTGCATACCAGAAAATGGCCAAGAGGTGCCAAATAATGGAACAAGAGATGGAGAGCTTGACAAAAGATAAGCAAGAACTACAAGAAAAGTTTGCTGAAAAGTCAAGGTGAACTAATGAGATCTGGTAGTTTTATTCTTCCCGCATCCTTGCTTCAGACCTCATATCGTGCTGTGTAATGACAGGCAGAAGAGAAAACTCGACGAGATGTATGATCAGCTGAGAAATGAGTTTGAGTCAGTGAAACGTTCAGCTATCCAGCCTGCTTCTAGTAACTTCTATCCACGAGCCAATCCTGATCTATTTTCTAATCCGACCAATTTCATGGAAAACCAAGATCCTATCAGGACGGGTAAACTGCTGTCTTTTGCCCTCCAAAACCACAAATAAGTGCTTCTTTATTAATATTTTCCTGTGCTTAGACTCTAAATTCATCATGCTTCGATTATTTCGAGGAAAACCGGTTGACTTATTTGTTGCAGATTGGGGCGTTTTCACTCCTGAAACTCCAGGGCAAAGGGAAGACATCTGGCCAGCGAGGCAAAATAGTGGCAATTCTGGACCATTTGACATCTCGAGCAGCTCACCAGCAAAGCAAGCAGCAGCCTCAATTGATGTAGGAAATAGAAGGGCCAGTGCTCATCCTGTGTTTGGTACAGGAGCTAGTAATCCATCGATGACATTGAGGAATCTAATACTGTCTCCCATAAAGAGGCCTCAGCTCTCTCGTAAACGCACACATTTGTTCACGTAAGCCCGTCATGTCACCTCATCAAAATGTACCTTTGCTGAAGTTGAATTTTATTCTTTTGGCCACTTAGGCTGTAAGGCTACATGTGCAAGGCTCGGCTTTATGTCGTGGAGATAGCTAAGGGAGTGTTTTCTACCATTGAATAGCAACATTTCTTGTCTCAAGCTTGCTTATGATATTCATACAACTCTACTACCGTATGTAATTACTTCCATACCAATGTTAAGTAGATTAGTGGTTGCGTGGGTCATGGTAGGGTTATTAATTCTAGATAAATTCCATTATTCTTTCATATATAGCTCAACCACATCTGTAAATGAATTGAATAATCAATTTGATCTTAGCTCCACTGGGATGAACTATCTATCTCATTTTTGAAGCATGGAAGCAGCATCACTCTTTCATTGAGCAAATATAGTGTTTGTAGGCCATCCTCTATCTTGAGAAGAAAGAAAAAGAAGGATGATTTTGGAAGGAAATGAATACTGTCAATGATTCAACGTCATTATGGCTTTGTGATTTTTTGAGGTGTGGGATGGTTTTACAACGTAAACTGGGACCATAGGGAGTAGTTGTTATACGAGAAAGAATTTACATGTACTAGTTAATCGACAATGAGTAATGCACTAGTTTACAACAAGCTTGCACATTTCATTGCTTGATGTGGAGTAGACAAAGCTACTACTTTTAGAAGCAACATTGGTAGCTCAGTGTTTGACAGCGCGGTGCTTGCTTTGCTACTATATGGTGGGTATTCAATAGTGGTGGCAAATGGATCATTTGGGTCAGATCAAAATTAAATTGTTATGTAATTGGGTCAGCTTTGGATCTACTTTGAGTCGGTTGTGTTACTTCGAGTTAGGGCTGGGTTTGATTAGGTTGAATTAATAAGTTTGGTGTGAATCGGATCAAATCAATGACAAACTCATTAGGTTCCTCAGATTGAGTATTAATTAGGTTTTAAGTGGGTCTGTAGACTTTGGATCGAGGTTCAGATTGAGGCTTAGGTCAAGTGATAGGTCGGGTGTAAATTGAGTTGGGCTAGTGTTGACCCATCAGATTTTTCAAGTTAGGGTCAATCTCAATTCTATGCTCTATAGACACTGGTTTAGATAGGGTATGAGTTGGGTAAAATTAGATAATACTCTTTTTTTTATAGAAAAATTAACTTCAATTATTTTCGTTACCAATTGAGGTTTTGAGTACAACACCATCACAATAAGAGGGCATTCGTTTCTCTAGCCATACAACCATATTTTGTTGACTTTTAGCCTCTTTTAGTAGGGTATGTTAATTTATATTTTAATCCCAATAATAATGTTTAATCCCACCCTGCATGATTGTGAAACTTGAGTAAGGGGAAAATAGGAATTTGTGTCTTATACAACCTAAAATTTATGTTTTTTTTAGCCTAACAATAGTTATTTTACATTTAGAGAGAAAATGGTTATAATGTCTTTAGGGCGGTTTGTAGGGAGGAACAACAACACTATAAATTGATAAGATGATATAGAATGATGCACCCTATTAGAATGAGCCAACATAGTCTAAATGCCATTTGTGCCTTTCATCCTCATCGTTTATCTAATTTGACTCTCTTTTATAAGGAAACCATAGAGTGAGAGGATATTATGGGGAGACTAACCCTACAGGGTGAAAGACCCTGTAGGATGGTTATAGAGGTGTCATAGGGTGAGATAGGGTGAAAGACCCTATAAGGTAAGAGACCCTATAGCATTTTCACAAGGTGAACAACCCTATAGGATGGTTATAGGGTGAAAGCTCATAATCACAAATTGTGTCTGCAATTATTTCTAACAATGATAGAAGCTAAAGATTCTTTTTGCCCATGAGTAGTCCCCAATTCTAGAGATAAATTTCTTAACACATTGTAATAGACCATCCTAAAATCCTTTAAAATGTATTTAAAATTATGTGGATATAAAATAAATTAGTTTTATTTTCAAATTAGATTGAAATTCTCTCAAAGATTGACAATTTTATTCTTGACCAACCAACCGACTAGTTTGCTTAAACCAATCGACTAGTTATCTTATAATTACATGTCCTTTTCTTATTTTGATTCGAATCTCTTTTGATATTTATGAAAACTTATACTTTAAATCTATTTGTGCTAATGAGCATATTTTGTACTTTGGAATTATTTTTATATTATTTAGATCATTCTATGATTTTATCTAGTTATTTTTTTTCAAAAAGAACTTTTTAAGATATATCTCACCTTTTCTCTTCTCCCCCACTTTCCTATCTCTCTTCTAGAAGGTGAGTTGTGCATTTGAATTCTTACCCATCCTTCCAAACTTACCAACCTGTTACAATAGTTCCCTCTATGAATACACTCAACCTCCCTCACCTCATCAAATGTTTCTCTTAAACTTGGTTGCTCACACTCAACTAAACCAGTTATATATATTTCTCTCTTGTAGATGTCAACCAGACCTCCCTTCGACACCCTCTATTCCTGATTCATTTTCATTTCTTATCTATTTTTATTGATCTCTTCTTCTGTTACCTTAGCAAAAATTTGCTAAGTGCTTAGTATTCCTCATTCTTCTCCTTTTTCCCTTATGCTTAGAAAAAATAAAGGCTTGCCTCTTGTTTTCTCCCCTTCCTTGGTCAAATCTTGTTCCTTATTTCTTATCTTGATCTTGGGTTTAGTTCTCCCTTGTTCTCTTAAGTAAGGAAGGATTAAGGTTTGAGAAGAGTTGAAGATTCTAGCTTCTTTTTCCTTGGAATTCTATTTATGAGAAAAGGTTGATTTGCTTTTTTGTTTTTCTCCTTATTTTTCTTATAATTTAGTTTGATTTTAATGGAGTTTCAATGGTTTTGAATTTTAATTATATTAGGAATCAAGGTCCTTCTAGTTATCCTTCAAGTAGGAGTTTTGTGCTGGAAGAATTATTTTAAGGTAAGGCATTCTAATCTTTAATATAAATGAGGTTTTTTATGCTCGTTTTGGTTCCATGTTCTTAGTATGTTTTTGTGTTAGGCATGGGCTAATTGTTGTTTAGAATTTAAGCATGTGGTAGAATTTCTATAATTTCTTTCTAAAATTAAGCATTATTGGTTTATCTTATTTTTATGCATGAGTTGGCAATTTGAATATTATTTGGTTTAAATGCCTACATCACCGTGTATCCATGTGATTCAATATGTGCAACATGCGCATGAGTTGGCAATCTGAATATGATTTGGTTTAAATGCCTACATCACCATGTATCCATGTGATTTAATATGTGCAACATGCCTCGTTATGTGCTTTATGACATAGAAGCATGCAAGGATTAATATAGTAAGTTTTAGTAAATTTTGGTGTGTGTATCGCAGGTCTAGGTGTTGTCTTACCTAGATTAGTCGATAGGTTAGTTGAACCCATCTATTGGTTGTGTGAACAGTCACATGGGGTGGAAATTTTGGTTGGCTGGTTATAAGATCAATCGATTGGATTGATAAACTATTTGACTGGTTTCTATGAATAGTTAATCAACTTGCCAAATCCATCTATTGGTGACCATATGACCAAAGTGGTCGAGTCTCTACTTAGACCCATTGACCGATTGGACCAAACTCATTCAGCGGTTGGACCATACCCATTGACTAATTTTCTATGAATAGTCGATCGGTGAGACCAACTACTCAACTAGTCTGCTGGTGTTATTTTTGATCCAAATATAGTACGGCCAAATCATCAGTATGTCTCAGGGAATGATCGATTGGTATGTTTGTATGTCGCCTGATTCATTTGTTAATTGTTCTTCTTCTTTTGGACCTTTTATGTTTATACCTCCATGTAATTACAACATTTAAATTATGATTTCAACTATGTTCACCCTAAATTTAATAAGAATCATAATGATAACATTTGGGACATAAATTGGTTAAGTTTAGTGTCATCTCTAAACATCCAATTGGTGGCTTTTATGCCTTATGATGTGCTTGGTGTTATCACTTAGAAACACCCAATTGGTTATTTGTGAAATTAATCTATAATTTGTGATATCACTTGACAATTATTAATAATGGGGTAGTTGATTAATAATTTTGCTTTAGACTTTTTCTCTGACTCATGGGGTAGTTGATTGGGAGTTAATGGACGGGTCACCCTGTAGTTTTTATGTTTACTCAATAGCTACTTCCCTCTTTATCGGGTTGTGTTCAGTAGGAGGTATGCGTATATTTTTGAAGTATAGGACTATACTGGAGCAAGCAGACATGGCATTAGTGTCCAGTTCAGTTGGGTGAGGTATCCTAGTATAAGGCTCCTAGCACTTTGTACTGTCCATTGATTAAACGGGTGTGATATTGCAACTTTTTTAGCCTTCACAGCGGAGGCATTCAAGGTGTGGTGGGTGAGGTATCCCACTAAAAGCTCCATTGATGTAATCCGACCACACGTGGTGGTGTGGTATCCTGATTTGTGTTAGCTCTTGCAGCAGGTGCACTCAATGTATGATGGGTGTGGTATCCCCAGAGAAAAATCCCTTTGATATATCTTGACCTCGTGTAGTGGGTGCAACATCCCATTGTGTTTACTTTTTTGCCATGACTTTTGTTCATAGTGGAGAACTAGGTGTGGTCGACAAACTATCTTAATAACTGAAATTTATGTGATCGCAAAAGGAAGATCTATAATATGGTTTGCATTATGTGGACTATAATGCATTTATCGGAATACTATTCTTCCATGACTTCCAAGAAAACATGCCTTGTTGTATTATTACCACGAACCTAAGTGTTAATTTATATTGGGATGCTTATCATCATGATACTATGTGACTTCAATGTGTTGCATGAGTCTTACCATGTTTTAGGTAGTTTATTTTACTGATACTTCACCATACTGATACTATACTTGTGTGGTCACTGTGATGATTCGACTTCTAGTCCAGGGAGTAGAGGATGATTTATAGGGGTATGATTCTTAATTAGAGTATACCGAGGATGAAGATGTGGGTCAGTAGATGATCATTGCTTGGGGTTAGAGATTTATGTTTATACATAAGAGTTAGGCTAACCAGTTCAAGGTGTTTTGACCACTGCGTTGGAAATTTTTTTCCTTCCGGTTATTTAAACATTTAACTTTTATTTCTTATATTTTGATTTTGTGAACTCTCATACTCTTCCTATTTATATTATTGTTCTCGTCTTTGCCATCATTAGTATTGTTGTATTATTATTATGAGAATGCATCTTTTCATTCATTATTTTGTTTAGCCTTACATCAAGTATGGGTAAGGTGATGATCACACTTATATCACAGTTGATGTGGTGGTAACATCCCTCGGTTTTTTATTTTCAAACACTTCTGCATTATATTCAAAACAAAATTTTCTAGTTTTTAAATTAGGGGTATTACACACATGCCATGTAGTCTTGACCCTATCCTACCTCCTATATAATAGAGGATAACATGAGCATATGAAGGAGAGCCTTCGCCATTTTAAGGGAAAATTGGAGCTTAAATCAAAGGCAAAACATAGGGAGAAACCTAGAAAAACATGAGAGAAGCCATAGATTTTCAAGCTCAAGGTTGAAGATGAAGTGTAAGGAAGAAAGATGATCGCCCACCTTACCTCTAGCAATAACCCTGTAAGGTGTACTCTTCTTTATTCTTTCTATTTATTACTTCTATGTCCTTAGTAACTTAGGTTCTATTCTCATAATGCACTAAGTTGTTTTATGGGGGAGAATCATGACAATCCCAAGCTTGTATTGACTTGATTGATGTAGTATTATGTTATGCTATCAATTTATGGTTATTTCATTTGTAATGCATTTAATGTTGTAAAATATTATTTTTATGATCACATATGACTTCTACTTAGTTGAATGAAGCCTAAGAAGGATAATCTCAATGACAAAGGCTAAAATGGTGCCTAATTCGACATATAGATGTGTTTAAGGTTATGCATTAATACTAGAAAACTCACTATGTGACATTACTAGGGTACATGTACCAAGATGGTGACTACTCAAGGGTATACTTCACCATGAGTGAAGCCCGATGACTAAATGAGTGTTGGTACCCTGTAGGGTCTTGCATGCTATAGTGTGATGGTTTAATAGTAGCAAGGTGAATTATAACTCCTTTCCCACAACTTTATTTCCCGGTATTTTCTACCCTATCTATCTTATCTTGTCTCGTTAATTGTTTATCTTTTCACTTGTATTTGCTTTCATAGTTAGTCTTACCTTGCAACGATAGTTTTAAAAATCATAATGGATCGGCCGATTTGATTGGTACACCAGTCAGATTATATATATTGGTTCTCATAATCTTAGAACTAGTGAAAATCAGACAAAACTGATCAAACCAGTGACAATCGGTGAACAGGTCAAAAAACCAGTTGGAAGCCTCTCAAATTCATGTGTAGTTAAATTTTTTTATGTATTTTATAATTTTTGACTTAATATGTACCGCTTGTGCAACTAATCCTAACCATTGGTCCGACCACTAAACTAGTGAACTAATTATAATACTTATTTGATTACTGGTCTGGTTTTTAAAACAATGCTTGCAACATAATTTGTTTTCATTTCTTTATTTTGAACCCTATAACTATCCGACAATATTGCACTACGCCAGTCTTTACCTTGCAACATAGTCCCTATGAATTTGACACTATGGTGTTTATTATATTACTTGGGATAATTGTGTATACTTGCACATTGTGTTGTGGCCATTTACTCATGTTCAAGTGCATTGATTACATAGCCACACACTAATTATGTGGTCGCATTTTTAATACTTTAACAATGCTATAATATTTCTAGCTCTCATTGGGAGAGATATGCTTATGTTTATATCATTAGAAATATTTTATTGTATCACATTAGCCCTCCACCTAACATCAATTAGATGAAAGATCACATCTCTTTTGAGTTAGATTCGGCTGTTTCACCATCGACACAAAAAAAAGTTGTACAAATTGAATGTTATAACAACACCCCATCCCTTGTGTTTCTTTATTAAACCTTTGTTCATCACATTTTCTTCACGAAACTCCACACACTAATATACCCCAACGCTACCACATTAATGTAGCCTTCGAGTAATTCTCAATTCACTCCAAACATCTAAACATAACACTTAATGCTATGCACAATCAAATGTAAGTCCCATTCAACTAGATGCGGAATCCTGATGCACAATAACAAATCTTGCAGAAAATTTAGAGCCAACAAAGTCTGCAACATCGTGACCTCGTTGGAGCTTACAAATCTATCGAACAAAAGATATAGAGAATCATCCGTTTTGAATTATATGGGAAGAAAGATAAAGGTGGAGTAGCTGAGAAGATAGAGCATTCTCGACATTAGTAGTCAAGTCCATACTCGGCCCTAAAGTTTGGGCCACAAATGTTAATAATGGTAACAATATTATCAGATAAGATCTTGCAATAATGTCTATGGGTCGAGCCATTATCTAGACACCCTGATTCCCAAATTCGGAGTATTGACATGAAGGGGTAGAATTTTTCAGATGCATAGGAGCGGCTTAAATTTAAGAAGCTTAGTGGGATAAGGATGTGGCAAAATCATTTGACGTTATACGTCAACAAGGACTACTAGGACAAGTTTACAAGATTGGTGCCAAAGAAGAAAAGAGTGATTGATGTAGGAAAGGATACTCTTACTATCTAAGATTTTCCCACAACGCAAATGGAAATGGACACGGAAACCATGAAGAAGATTGAATTTGTCGAGAATCGGCCACATACTAATCGCCAATCGGAGATACTTGATGGACGATTACAAATCGGTAATGTTGGGATGTTCAGACAGGACCTGTAGGGGGGTAGTCCTCTTTATGTCTATCTTGTTAATATATTTTTATTTTATAAAAGTATTGTTATTATTTTATAAATAAAGTGTTTCATATTTTATGTATATATTAACCCTTAATGTAGTCCATGTTAAATTAGATATAAAGTTATTGGCCATAAAGTTTATGTTGCATGGTAATATATTAGTAATTAAGTCTAATCTTAAATCTCTCTATCTAATTCTTGATGGTAGAATTAGAATTAAGTTATTATGGATAAAGACATGTGTATTGTGTGATAGGAAAATTAAGTACGATAATTTAGAGCTTGTTTGGTTTTACTTAGGAAAAGTAATTTTTTAGATAATCAATTATAAAAAGTAATTATACATTTTTATAATTGTTTGGTTTTACTTTTAATAAGTAATTATAAAAAATTAATTTATAAAGTTTCCTTTCTAAAAGTAATTATCCATAAGTAACTTATACCTACTTCTAAAATTACTTTTCCCAACATGCGGCACGGTATCATTTAAAAAAAAATCGTTTATTTCCCCACCCCCGAGCCTCTCGTGAAAGTCTGTTCTCTAACCCTCTCCACATTCCCATTTCTACCGCTCGCACTCGCTTTGTCCAGGCTGTAGCTCTCGGTCAGCTTCAATTGTTCTTCGTCTTCGAATTCCAGGTTTGTCATTTTTTTTTCTAGAACGATGAGCTTGATTGTATCTAGTAATTTCGGTGCCTGATTTTTTCACTACTGGTTTCGTTGTCTTTTGCAACTGTGCTATTGTTGTCGAGAATGAGAGAGAAGGGGTTGGGGGACTGTGGATAGAGGGGATGCAGAGGAGTTAGGGTTCGAAGAACCAGATGGTGTATGGGTAGTTTACGAGTATCCTTAAAAGCCGATCTTCAATCGTATGGAGGTAGCATGAAAGTTACGACCACAACAGTGGCAGCATATTCATCGATTTATTTGGGTATCTGCTCACCTATCGGTGGTTTTGTCGGATCAGAGTCGAAAAGCTCGATTCCGTTGATCTCTCTTATGAAATATGATCTCCCTTCTTTCTTTTATTTCTGATCTAATCAGAAATTTTGGGGGGAAGGGGGGGGGTCAAAACTCTGTATGAAAAGCTTGTTTGAAATCATACCGCCACCATGACCCGATGCTGGGACCGATTGATGTCCATGCTTCAGCGTCAGCCATTATCGTTCACTACCCCCCGTCCACATCCACGCTCCCACTTTTCTAATTACCTGTAGAATTCCGGTCACCTCTCTCCCAAATTTTTCTACCGAATTTTCTTTAGCCAGCTATGCAGAAATAACCTCAGAGAAAGGGCTTGCTCGGGCCACACTCGTTTGCTGCTTGATCGAAAGGCTAATAATTAAAGCAGTAGTGGATTGTTCGAAACTTTTATTTTACTTAATCACAAACAAGCTGCAGGATCCTTTCTTAGATGAGTTAGATAGATCGGACATTTGTATGCCTTTTCAGTAGTGTGCTGTGGAACACAATTATGTGGATGCCTCAGATAACAAAGCAAATAATCATGTGTGAAATACGCTATAGTCCCATTTGTTAGTCATATTTTTTTATATATATTATTAATTTATTCCTAAAATGTATTGTTGACATCTATATATATATATATATATATATTATAATTAAGCAACAGCCAGCTAGCTTCCTTCATCCATATCAATTGACATCTATATAACAGCCAGCTAGCTTTCTTCATCCATATCAATTGACATCAATATATATATATATATATATATATATATATATATATATATATATAATTAAGCAACAGCCAGCTAGCTTCCCTCATCCATATCAATTGACATCTATATATATATATTAGCTATTAGCTATTATTAGCTAACTACTACTGCTGCTGGTATTGATGAAAATGCGGGAGTTTTGCTTTCTACAAGCAAAATTAATTTGTCTTTTTTTTTTATATAAGAAGAAAGAAATCACTATTTTATTATTGTTTCACTACCGAATAATAATAATAATAATAACAACAAAACAAATTAGGAGAGTGTATGTACTATTTAGTGTGTACATACTCCATTCCATGTATGATTTACCCGCCTGCTAGTCCTAATTAGACTATCCTGTTTCTGGTGGCCTCATAGCTCTTGCTGGCTGCAGGGGTGTTAGTTGGTTGTCAATGTACTGTTGTTACTCGCTGGTAGTACTGCCTTTTCTTATTCCTAAAGGGTTCCCAAAATAATTGCTGTGTTTTTCCCGGATAATGCGAAGGACAAAAGCAAATATTCTTTACTTGTGTTTTGCGGTTGATGGAAGTTAGAACTGCTACGACGCATCCCATTGGGTTGGGTGACTGAGTTGAGGGGTTAAAAGACAACCAATTGCTTATGTATTTATGTTGTTGTCATTTATTGGTTTTGCCCACTATTTCAACATTATTATACATGTGTTATACGAGTACGTAGCTAGGAACCGGAGCATATATCATAAGTTGCACATTCATTAGTTAGAACAAAAATTCTTATGCTTTATATATATATATGATTGTGAGTAGGTATCTAGGAATAGGAGCATATATCATAAGCTGCACATTGATTTGTTAGAACAAAAATTCTTATGCTTATATATATATATATATATATATATATATCTTTGTGATTGTGAGTAGGTATCTAGGAATAGGAGCATATATCATAAGTTGCACATTGATTTGTTAGAACAAAATTCTTATGCTTCATTGTTCCTGATATCTGGATGATTTTGCTTCTACTTTCTGAAATGCTTGTTAGAACAAATTTGGTATCAAACGGGTGTCATGTATATACTTGATAATATTTCTATTTACTTTTTTGGAAGTTATCAATTAAACATCAAATCTTCTCTACAAGAAAACAAACTAACTCCAAATTCTCACAGCTTTATTAGGATCTATGGCATCTTCATCAGATATTGCACATTGGACTGAATCAAGACATCAAACCTTTGTTCAATTATGTGTTGAGGAGGTTAAGAAAGGCAATAGGCCTAGTTCAAGTTTCAACAAGATTGGATGGTCCAATATTGTTGATGGTCTTAATAGGCTTGAAAACGTGCGATACCAAAAAATTCAAGTAAAAAATCATTTTACCTCAACAAAAAAAGATTACATGGCATGGGTAAAACTTGAAAGTGAAACCGGACTTGGGAGAGACCCAATAACAGGTGCAATCACTTGTGGGGAGGATAGGTGGAAGATATTTATTTAGGTAAATTACAATTTTATATTTTTTTAACTTATTTTATTATTATTATTATTATTATTATTATTATTATTATTATATATAGCATGTAATAATTTATTTATTTTTTTGTAGCAAAATCCAAGTTGTAAACTCTTTCGCAACAAGCCAATTGCCCATTTAGATGAGCTTCGATTAATCTTTGGTGGTACTCATGCAATTGGAGAACATTCATGGACTCCATCTCAAGGGACTCATCCAAGTTTCGATAAGGATGATAAAGAGCTAAAAACAAGTAATGCGGGTCCTTCTAAATGCGAAAAAGTCATTGACATCGAGGGTTGTGATTCTAGTGATTCAGATGGTGGGACATACCAAAAGGAAAAGTCAAGCAACAAGCGTTCTAAGAGTCAACAATCTAGTTCTCGTAAGAAAAAGGAGTCAGCTAGTGACAAGCTTGATTATAAGTTGCTACAATTATGCGAATCTGCATTTAAGATTAATAATGATCCTTATTTGCCTACACCTCAACCTTCAACAATCCCCACCATAAAAGAATGTTTAGCTATTCTAAATGACATGGCCGATGAAATTACTGATGAGTTATTTATCCTTGGTACTAATGCTTTTAAGGATCCTGATAACAGAAACATATGGATGTATATGGCTCCCCAAAAGGGTAATGTTTGGTTGGAATCTTTAAGAGATCACTCTAAGAGTTAATCAAGGATGTTAGGTTGTTATGGTATTTTGTAAAATACTAATTTTTTTTGAGATTTTTTTATTTTCTATTTGTAAAACTATGAAGTTTGAATTATGTTGTTTATGTTGAACTTATGTAATTGTTTGGACTTGTGACTTTTGGTATTTTAGAATAGTCTACCTTTGATAGACGTATGTAATTGTTTGGACTTGTGACTTTTTGAATTAGCTTTGAAATATTCATGTTGTTTGATAGAAAATATAAGTGTTGTTTGTTGTATATAATTTTATGCATATATATTGGATATACATATAGCACAAGTGATGCTTTGATTTTGAATAGATGGACGATCGAAAAAAAAGACTACTACTACTTTTACTTATAGTGCGACATTTGCGAAAGAGAAGGAAGGCGTCTATCGAGAAGCAAGCTTGTTTGGAATCTTCTGAAACAGGTCACCAATTTGTCCAACGTATATTGAATGGTTATGATAGGCTATGCCACTATTTATTTAGAATGAAAAAGGATGCTTTTCTAAGGTTAGCAAGTTTTTTAAGATCAAGGAGGTTGCTATATGATACGTATAATGTAACCGTTGAAGAACAACTGGCGATTTTTTTATATACAGTTGGTCATAATGAAAGGAATAGAGTTGTGCAAGATCGATTTCAGCACTCTGGAGAAACTATTAGTAGATATTTCAACAAGGTTTTAGTTGCTATATCAAAGATTGCTAGTGATATTATAAGGCCTCATCGAAGCCTTGATGAGGTCCCTCCTAAGATCATGAATGATTCGAGACTTTGGCCTTATTTTAAAGATTGTGTAGGGGCGATAGATGGAACACATATCGATGCTTGTGTTCCAAAGAATGAACAAATTCCCTATCGTAATCGTAAAGGAGTATGCTCCCAAAATATTATGGCAGTTTGTTCTTTTGATATGTTATTCACATTTGTGGAAGCTGGATGGGAGGGGTCTGCTCATGATTCTCGAATATTCCAACACTGTATTCGAGATCCCAACAAAAACTTTCCTCATCCTCCTCAAGGTAAATAGAGCATTATTTTATATATTAAGTATAAAATATTATAGTTGAATAATATGAACTTACATTTTATGCAGGTAAATATTATGTGGTTGATTCAGGTTATCCCAATACATCCGGCTATCTTGCGCCATTCAAGGATACAAGGTATCATCTATCTGATTTTCAAAGAGTTGGTGGTCCACAAGGAAAAGAAGAATTATTCAATCATTTACACTCATCAGTGCGAAATGTGATTGAGTGTTGCTTTGGTGTTTTGAAGGCTCGTTTTCCCATCTTAAAGCAAATGCCGAATTATAGTTTTGAACAACAAATGTTTATTGTCATTGTAACAATGACAATCCACAATTTTATTAGGTTGAATGGAATGGATGATATATTATTTGATGAGTTTTGCAGCAGAGAAATATATGAAGAAAATAATAGGAATAGAGATGTTGGACAACATGTAGAAGGTAGAGCGGCTAGAGAAATGGAAATGGTACGGGGTAGGATTGCAGATGATATTTACAATGCACGTCATTGAACTATATTATGATGTATGCTTATTATAAATTTAAGAATGTTTATTGCATAATATAAACTTTGATTTACAATTAATATTTGAGTTTTAGATGTTTGTGAATTTTATAAAGTTTGTTTAGTGGTTGTTCATAATGTTTTTTAATAAGTTTATAATTTTTATTTTATAATTTTTAGTACTTTGTATATCTTTATATTTTTTTTATACTTGTTAATGTTTAATATACTTTTTAATATTTAATATTACCTAATTTATATAGTAATTATTACTAAAAGATATATATAGGAAGATAAAAACTAAAGATGGAAAAGAATAAGTAATTTTGTAGGAAAATGAAAACCAAACACTAATAAGATACAATAAGTAGTTTTTTTTAGCATTAATCACTTATGTAATAAAATTTAAAACAAACATACATTTTACTTATAAAAGTACTTTTTCAAAAGTAGATTTATAAAAGTAGTTTTTATCTAAAAGTAATTATTAATAATAAGTAAAACCAAACATGGGCTTAATTATCTTATTAATTAAATTTATCTTAATCTTCTAATTTAAATAATTTTTAAATTTAAATTTGAATTAAAGGGAAGGAAAATAGTTGTTGGCTGTTACATTCAACTCCATCCCTTTTTCTTACATTGACATGCGTGGGATTAATGGTGTTGTAGATTTAGATTTTTCCTCTCTCTCTCTCTCTTTCTGTAGAAATTTTTCCCTCTTAAATACATACACATATATCCATTAAAGATAAAGGAAGAGACTATTTTTCTTTAATTTTCTTAGTAATTTCTATGTGAAATAAAAGAAAATAAAGAAATATAAATAAGGTCATCATTCATGTTCCTTGTTATAAGCACGCACCATCGGATTTAAGGAAAATGGAACAGAACCGTAAAATTTAACTCCGAAAATTATAAATTGTGAATTGAGTGCAATTATTCCGTCAATGGCAGAAGGTATGCTATATATATACTTTATATATATATATATATATATATATATATATATATATATATATATATATATTATTTTATGATCTTAATTGCACATAAAATTTGTTATTTTAAGTATTAAAATTTTATATAAATTTTTAATTTAACTGTACATAAATTTATATTAATAATGTACTGATTATATGATTCATGCCATTTTATTGCCTAACGTATCTTCGGCCCAAATTTAATCAATATAATAGTGTAGATGCTGACAAATCCAACGAAGTTAAGAGTACGGTACCCAGCTACGCTAATATCCTCGTGTTTGTAGCAACTGACCAAAAATTTATGCCATATTGGCTCTGTTCGTGTCGCAAGCACCAGATTACGCAATTGAAGCCAAACATTCGGATTTTACGCAGTTACACGGTGCTTTTTCTCTGTTCTTTTCCATTTTGCAATAAGTTGATCTGTGTGAAGAAATTCAAGTCACAAGCATCCTATTATGACGGTCTTTAAGTACAAAGGTGTCCGGCTAAATCAGTGATGAAGCTAGAGAGGAGAATTTAAGAGGCTACCACCCACAGGCATGTCTGAACCATCATAAAACAAAGACGGTATCACTCAACTGAGCCGGGGATGGACGGCTAAAAATAGTCAACAGCTCAAAAATTCCACACTCACTTCTTATGGATAAATTTACCGTTTCTTGGAATGGAAAGAAAACCAAAGAAACAATCCATAGTGGCTACTATATACAACTGCTCCTTGATAACAATCGGGGTGGCAGAAATATTTTCAAAGATGGGGCTCTAGAAGATAATTCAACGACATCCCCAAGCTGGATAGGGTAAGAAAGATGAGAACCATCAACGTATATGACACCCTCTTTAGAGGACCAAGCAAGTTCCATGGTCTGATTTGATCTGATTAGCCCATGCATAATTCCAGAATTTGAAGCTGGCGAAATAGGCTCTCTTACCATGTACTGAAGATCTTTCGACAACATGGGCATCCCAAATCCACCAGCAGAAAGCATCGCAGCTGTTGATCCAGCAGCTGTCGAAACCCTTAAACCACTTGATCTACAATTTACCAAGGAGGAGCGAGACTCTCCATCTTCTTTAAGCCTGCCCACAACAACTATGAACATCAAACTGCCATATCATTTGATTCATTGCAAATAGAAACCCCGGCTTCAGATCCCTAGATACAGAAGGATGGTGCAATACCTGAATGAAAATCGAGAAACAGCAGCAGGGCACGGATGCGCCATCAAAGTATCATTTAAAGCAGAAACAGGTAGGGGTTGTGAATTTATACAAACCGACACCCTTGATAATTCATCAGGGATGGTTTGATTCTCAAGGATGCCATCTAACACCTGAAAACGGGAAGAAGAAGATGATTTTATCGAATGCTCTGGGCAATAGAAATGTTGCTCTGGACTACCAAACGGAAGGACGTCATCAAGTGCGCTTGCCTGTTCAAAGTCGTTGACAGTAGCAGCACATAAATAGCCAGTACTCCTTGTAGCATCAAACTCATCAATGAACTGTTTAACCTATGCAAGAGAGAAACAATAGTCAAGTAGAGAGTGTACCATGGCCTGCGGGAAGTTTCAATCAAAGAAATATAAATACTAGTATATTACTAACCTCCTCAACCTGTGTGGGATCAGAGTTGACCCCGAGAACTGGAACTGAATCATCCATAAAGTGGCTAGCTTTTAGAAGAGTTCCATCACCGCCAACAGTTATAACCAAATCCACGTTGCGAATCGGTTGAGACAAATTGCTACGCAGCATGGGTTCCCAAGCAACTGATTTACGCCGCAAGATATCTTGGCAAAAGTTTATTGCATCTTTGTGGACCTGACGCCTGCTCTCCAGATGGCTTGATATCTGCAGCATATAAATACGAACAAAATGATGAAACTCACAAACCTACTGGAGCTTTCCTGTCGAGAAACGATCTCGAATTCTAAACCAATCACTGACATGAAAAAACGAACGCGGCCATTGTTGCATAATAATATTTAGTAATAATCCTTATTTCATGTGCTGGTCTTGTAAGAGACATTTCATCGAACAGGTAATAGTCAATGTTTCATGGACAGGGAAAGGGTCACCACGGCACCTTAGAATTGGAGATGCTCGAGGAACCATTGTAATGATGGCGAGCTGGGAATACATCCAAAGGCTTCCATAGTAAGAGCAATCTTCTCCTTGACATTTCCGAATCCTATCTGCAACCGGACTTTATCAGTTTATCGTTCAATTCCTCCACGTCGCTCGTACGCCTAATAGTGTATTAATATTTTACCTCCATCGTTTAATATTATTTTTATTAGCCTTCAATTGTAGAGGTGAAGGTAATTAAGGTAAAAATAAAAATAAAAATTAATTTAATAGGATTAAAATAATCCTCAAATCCTATAATCTTAAGTCCTAACTTAATAGATCTTATCTAAGAATATAAATATTATTTATTTTATTTTTTAATCTTTATTTATTTTAATATAGATAAAAGTTTTAAAATATTCATCCTAATTTAATTAAATTAGAATAATATTATCTAAATAATATTTTAAAATACTTACTTTAATTTAACTTTAATTTTTTTCTTAAATTAATTTTTTATATTTATTTTTACTCTAATTTACCTCAATTCAAATTGAGTAACAATTCAAAATTAACCGCCAACTGGTCTTCACTCGTCTTTCTTCCCCCGGTCAGGCTGCAGTGTACTCACAAATTATTATGCACTAGATTTTCACCGAAGTATTATTCAGGGGAGTTATTTAGAATGCGTCCGTATTTAAATTTTATGGATGAAGTTGGCATTAAATAAAAAATGATATTCTCTCATCTTCATTAAAAAGATTTTTTTTAAAAATAATATACTATTTCAGAAAACAATAAATATAACTTTAGGATTACAATTACACTATTAATTAAAAAATTAATATAATAACTAATGTATTAAAGAAGAAACAAAAAAAATAAGGGTAAAAATTAAAAAATAAATATTAACTAATTAAAAATGATTTTTTAAAGAAAAATTTTTCTATGTGAAAAAAATTCTTTATGAAATGGGTGAAGTATTAAAAAATAAGTTTAACTAGAATAATATAAATATGACAATCTAAAATAAATATAGATAAAGTAACAACATAATAATATATTACTAATTTTTTCACACACTTTATTGAATACTATAGTTGTCGTTAAATAACTTTTATCAACATTTTCATCGTTTATTAAAAAATTTAATCCACTATAATTTGTAATTGATCATAATTAAATATCATTTTTTTTATATTAAAAAGACCAATAAGTCTACCGCATGCATCGTCTAAAGTAAAATTATAGTATAAAATAAATAAACAAATACACACAGACACACACACTAGACTTTGTACTATAGATCATTGTCTTAAATAATTATAGTGTATGCAAACTCTATATTTAGTTGAAGGATTATGCTACTTTAAAAATATGGTGGAAATACTTTATTCAGAACTATCCAATAATTACAACGAAGGTTTTCAACACAAAATAGTGCTATTATATATTTTTTTAATTCTATATCACTTATTATATTTTATATCCATTATAAGTATATTATATTAATATTTATTAGTTAGAGTATTTTAATTTTGTTAATATTATATATATATATATATATATACACACACATACACGCACACACACATAAAAAGAAGAAGAAAAGAACTTGCTAAATAAATTGTCCAATTATATCAGGACAAACATAAACTCAGCCCAATAACCTAATCTCCACTAAAGGTGAAATCAAAACCGTTGAATTCAAACAACTCCAATCTCCACTGTTCCTTTCAACAAAAATTCTATCCTCCGTCATGAAACAAATTGTAAAATAAAAGTAATAAACTACATAATAAATTAATTTGTAGTAGTAAATTTCCAGTGAGATTTCCAACCTTCTCTTGAATATTTTACGCCACTTTATAAATATGAATTATTAATACCCCTCACTTTGTACGTACCTAAACTAAATATATAATCATTAATTACTTTTTATTTAAAATTCATAGTTTCCCCCAAAATAAACAGGCATTCCACAGCTGTTTCCTACAGTCAGTTGGTTGAAACTATCAGTTAGTTTACATACATATTAGATAGCCTATACTGTAGCTAGTTGATTGAAATTTCCAATTAGTTTAAACTCTATATTTATTGTCTGTTGTTGGCATGTGGTTTAAGGAAAGTAAAAATATTAGCCAGTTTGTTATGAAGCTAACCGCTTCTAACTATTCTACTATTGATTAGGACACGACAGATGCAAAACCATCAAGTCAAAAAGTTGCAGATAGTACTCACATGAGACGTGGATGATAAATGTAATTGTCATTTCTTATTAAACCTATGCATCTGAAACATGGGTTGTCACTCACTTCATTTAGATGCATACATACATTGCATTTCATCCATGTTGATGGCGTATACTCATACGACACCAAGTTTTTAATATATGGCGAATTCCTCGTATAGATCTCCTCTGGCAACACTCGACTACATAGATTAGATGAATAACGTCATCACCTTCAGCGAGGCATGCAGGCATACTAACAATACGTCTTCCATCAGTTGACACCCCACTAGAACTCTAAACTTCATTGATATTAATAATAATCGCATTTTGTACAGCTATTAATAATTGTATATAGCATCCGCATGAGCAGCAGCATGCTACTCTTAGCAAATACAACATTATAGCAAAATTAATCAAGGAAGGTTAAGCAGTATAATATGATATGATAAGCAGGATAAAATAGAACACATAAAAGACTCCTCCAGGTTCCAACATTTGTATTTCAGCTCTTCATCATCAATCTTGTCGATTTCTAACGATACTTCTGAGTCCTGTGACAATACTATGGATGATTAGATTCCTTAAAATCTTACTATATAAATTAAGTTGATCTTTCCACTGAGATTAGCAAACTACTTAATTGTTGTACCTGACTTACTGTCGCAGCGGCCTTCAAGTACTTCACCTTCTTCAACGGATCAAAAATTACCTTCGCCTCGCCACGAGGAAAAGCATAAGCTCATGCCCCTTAACATGAATCGTAAATAACTCCTCTCGACCAACCAAAGCTGTCGGCTTCCCTGCTTCTTCCTTAATTATTTTCTTCTTGTAACACCACTACCCCAATGGATTCTTCCCAACCTATGTCCTAAACAAAATAAATCTCACCAAAGTGAAATTAATTCCATCCCAACCTCCGAGACTCATTCCCCCAGTTCTGATGAAGAAATCCCCAACAACTCCCTGCACACAAAGAATCACAGTCCTATTTTTCTTCTTATCTTAGGCCCACACTTCCACCCTATACATCTATACAATACGCATACGATACCAAACCATGTTTGAAAGCTCTCGAAAAGAAATAAACATTGCAATTTAAAAAACCAAATTGAAATTAATTCCATCCTAACCTCCAAGGCTTATTCTGTTGGAGATGATGGTATATCCTACATATCCGTTAATGGTTATTTTATGTTGAGTTGGAGCTAGTGGTAATCAATAATTAGTTAGAATAATTACTGAGTCAAATATTATAACCCTAATTATCATAATTTAGTTAGCTATGATATGTCTATATGCAGTATATATTCCTCCCTGTATGATCTTTAATGAGTTAATAAAAAATCACTTCACTCTCTTCTCTCACTCTTCGCATCTCTTGACTAATTAACATGGCATCAAAGAAACAAGAGTTCTAATCTATATTAATTCCACCTCATTTATCATCATTTTTTTCCTATCCATTTTTTATGGCTTCCACTCTCAATTCTCCGCAACTAATGGACGATTCACCCATGGATCAGTCAAATTTTTTATTCCTTCACATTTCTAATAGTCCTGGCCTAATCCAATTGGTAATGGGACTCAACAATTCGTTGTCTAGTATGAGAGGACATTTATTAATGATGAAACCTGTAATATCCCAAAATCCTAATTTCTGAAATTATGGCCAAATAAGGAATTATTAGGAAAATTAATTATATAAATTCATTTATTAAAATGTATAGAGTTAATTAAGGTAGATTAAGAGGAAAATAATAAAGAATTTAATTGGAAGAAAATTTGGGTATTTTTCCTAATTAGCATGGAGATTAAGGGAATTTATCTAAAATAGTCTAAAGTAAGCAAAAAGGAATTTATTTAATATTTTATAAATATTAATATTCTAAATAACCCAAAAAAAAAATACCCCAACTTCCCCATAAGTTATTTTAATTATTTTCCCATCCTATTTATTTTCTTATTTTCCCTTTTCTTCCTTTTTCTCCCTCCTCTTTCTTTTTTTTCTTTTCTTTCTCTCCCCCCCGACTGGGCCGGCCTGCGCAGCCTAGACCCCTCGCCTCCCCTTTCCCTTCGCGCGCGGCCCGAAGCCCTGCCTCTTCTTCCTTCTTCTCGCCCGCGGCCCAGCGAGCCCAGCCGCCCGTGAAACCAGACGCTGCGTTTCGTCTCTATATTCGTCGAAACGCCGCATCAGAATAAGGGAAAAAAAAGGGTGACCGTTGCCAGACCGTCTAGGACGTTGCGTTTTGCACAAGAATTTCCACAAAACGCCGCGTTTAATTTATGGGGGGAATAAACCACGCCGAACCGGCCGGTTCCCCTCCCTTTTTCTTTTCCCCTGGACCACCGGTCCACCCGGCCTGTCTTCTTCCTCCCCCGACCTGCGCCCCGACCTGCAATTCGACGCTGCAGCTCGAATCCCGCCGGCAACCACCAGCCCAGTACCGGCTGTACTCCCCTGCCCCTCTCCCGTCGTTTTCTTCCTTTTTTCGACCCGACCAAGTCCCTCTCTCCCTTTCCCGCGTGCCCTTCTCCTTCCTTTCTTCTTCCCTGTCCCCGACCCAGCCTGCCATGGCAGAACCTGCACCGCCTGCCATCGGCCGGCCACCTACACCCCTGCCCCGCGTGCCACCTCCCTTCCTCTCGTCGTTTTCCCCCTGGCCTATAAATACCCCCCATTGGCAGCCCCGATCAGCCCTTTTCGTTTTTTTTGCCCCGAAACCCTGCCTCTCCGCCGCCTCAAACAGACGGGCTTTTCGCCGTCACCGGAGACATCTGCCGCCACCTCTGGCCACAGTTACCATCCCTGCACCTCCCTCGACAAAATCGAGCCACCACCACCCTCCTCCTTGCCCTGCACGTGCCTCCTTCGTCGTGCAAAGTTCCCATCCCGAAAACCACCACTTCCAGCCCGCCGCCGCCTTGCGCCACCTCCTGCCGCCTCCTCCGCCGCTACCAGCCACTCTTCCACCCTCCAAAATTCCCAGCAGACCTCCCTCTACCCTTCCCTGCCTTCAACTTCCCTTGCCTCCCTCTCCTCCTTCCTCCCCCTTCTTCCACCTCTCTCCACCACCCTCGGCCGCCGCGCGCCGCCGCCCCTTGCCACGCCACCACCCTCACTCCACTCCCCTTCACCTGCTCCTTCTTTCCCCACCTCAAACTCCTCCTTTTCCCCTCCCATCTAACCGCCACCTCCATCTTTCCCCCTCTTCTCCTCCTCCACCGCCGCCGCCGTCGCCGCCGCGCGCCGCCGCCGGACCACCACCGACCCTAGGTGGTTCTCCACCCATCCAAACCCTAACACCCTTTTTATATAGCTGCTACTATTTTCTACTAATATTAATACTAATATACTTATTATTACTATTATTATTATTACTTTTATTATTGTTATTACTTTTATTATTATTATTATTATTATTATTATTATTATTATTAGTATTATTACCATTATTATTGTCCTTATTATTATTAATGTTCTTATTTTCTTACTAATGCTAACATCTCTTTTAAACCCTAACATATATTATACTTAACTTTGGTCTTATTTTTATAAGTATTAGTATTAACATTTTTATTATTATTATTATTCTATTATCCTTACTATGGTTATTATTAGTATTGCTTAGCCTTAATTGGTTGTACTATTGTGATTATTATTATTATTATTGTTATACTTAACACATTTACCACTATTGTTAATAATAATACTACCTTGTCTTACCCATGTTACTTAACTCAATCTAGTAAATATCATTTGGTTGTTAACTAAGAAGAGTACTTGAACCTTATTACCATGCCATTTAACATTAACCCTAACCTCATCACTATGACACTATTATTAACCGCTACTATTATTACTACTATCACTACCTTATTATTGTAATCAAAAGCATTTGAACCCTTTTATTATTCAAGAATATACGACTATTATCATTATCACCCTTAAGAATAGTTTACTTGTAATATTGTGACCTTATAATAATATTATTTCGAATATGACACCATTAATAGACTTAGCCTTAAAAATGCTAGGGTTTCTCTCACTATAAACATTAGTGTCACTAGTATTAGTTTCATTATTATTATTTTATCATTATTCTTCTATAGTTAGCATGAACATTATTATTATAAGAATAGGGCTAACGGGTCTAATAAAATAAGTGTAACAATAGGTATTAAAAACAAACATATTTTAACTACTAATATTTAGTATACTAATTCTAAAGTAAAAACCCTAGTTTTTGTACAAAACCCTTTTTAGTAATAAAAACCCTAACCTTAAACTAAAATGAGGTTTGATAGTAATTATAAGGGAAACTAATACTTAGCATTTTCCCCTTTTATAGGTAACCCCGACCAAAGCCCTAAGGAGTTAGAGGAGCGTGCTCCAAGCCCGGCGTCGCCTTAGGTAAAGACGAAGCTAATGGCCTTGTGCTATGTGTGACATGGATGTGTTGAATGTTGTGTATGCCATGCTATGCCATGTATTATATGATTTGTGTATAACTGGCCTTATATGTAGCGCAGCTTGGAGATTGAGGTATGTTGTATGTGCTTCCATGACGTGAGCATGATATGTATATGTATGATGTTTTATGATGTAATATGTTATGGCCCTCTAGGACGTGCATGTTAGGGTAAATGGTAATATGAGTTGGGGGCCATCATGGGGGTCTTGAGGTTTATATGGTGGTATTAGGGCTTGTAAGGTGGTATTATGGTCGTATGGTGGTATTAGGGTTTGCATGGCGGTATTAGGATTCATATGGTGGTATTAGGGTTCGTGTGGTGGTATTAATGATTGCATAATGGTATTAATGGCTTATGGTGGTATTAGGGCTTGTAAGGTGGTATTGATGTTCGTATGAAGGTATTATAGTCGTATGGTGGTATTGTGACTTTATGGAGGTATTAATGTTGGATGGGGGTATTTGTGATTTTATGGGGGTATTAATGTGGTACGATGTTATTTGTGATTTTATGGAGGTATTAATATTGTATGGTGGTATAATTGTTCGTATGGTGGTATTGTGATTTTATGGAGGTATTAATGTTGTATGGTGGTAATTGTGATTTTATGGAGGTATTAATGTTGTATGATGTTATTTGTGATTTTATGGAGGTATTAGTGTTGTATGGTGGTATTAGGGTTTGTATGGTGGTATTAGGGTTCGTATGGTGGTATTAGGGTTCGTGTGGTGGTATTAATGATTGCATAATGGTATTAATGGCTTATGGTGGTATTAGGGCTTGTAAGGTGGTATTGATGTTCGTATGGTGGTATTATGGTCGTATGGTGGTATTAGGGTTTGCATGGCGGTATTAGGGTTCGTATGGTGGTATTAATGATTGCATAATGGTATTAATGGCTCATGGTGGTATTAGGGTTTGTATGGAGGTATTAATGTTCGTATGGTGGTGTTAATGATTGCATAATGGTATTAATGGCTTATGGTGGTATTAGGGTTATATGGTGGTATTAATGTTCGTATGGTGGTATTAATGATTGCATAGTGGTGTTAATGGCTTATGGTGGTATTAGGGTTTGCACGGTGGTGTTATGATTTGCATGGTGGTATTAATGTTGGCATGGTAGTATTAGGGTTGCATGGTGGAGTTAGGGTTTTGTACGGGAGTTAATGATCGTACGGGATTAGGGATGGAATGATTAACTCTGGGGTGTTGTGATTAAGTAGGGTTGGAGTAACTAATCGTGATTGTTGAGGACAATTAAGGTTTGGGGATGGCTAAGTATGGTGGTTATGGTAAAATAGGGATAAGTGTGGCTAACCACGGTTTGTGTGGTCAATTAGGGTTGGTCATGGCTGTCTAGAGTTGTTTGGTGTTATCGTGGGTACCTATTGATTAAAGAGTAGTTATGAATGTGGGACTTTATTAGTTGTGATGGGTACCGTATAAGGAAAATGATTTATGCATGTCAGGGGTGTTGTGTGATTCCATAAGACACGGATAAGACACTAATAACGTAAAGCGAAAGATTATTGAGTCGAGCCCAGTCCGATCCACCGGTTAGAATAGTGGTCAGAGGCGTTCTGCCCTGTGCGTTTCGTGCCGGTCCACCGGCTATAATAGTGGTCAGAGGCGTTCTGCCCTGTGCGTTTCGTGCCGGTCCACCGGCTATAATAGTGGTCAGAGGCGTTCTGCCCTGTGCGTTTCGTGCCGGTCCACCGGCTATAATAGTGGTCAGAGGCGTTCTGCCCTGTGCGTTTCGTTCCGGTTCACCGGCTATAATAGTGGTCAGAGGCGTTCTGCCCTGTGTGATTATTTCCGGTCCACCGGCTATAATAGTGGGGGATCTCGGCTCAATACACCCAAAGTAAATAATGTTAAACCACGGGAAAAATACTAAGTACTTACAGTGGAACACCATGTTGAGGCGGGGCCAGTCCGGTCCACCGGTTAGAATAGTGGTCAGAGGCGTTCTGCCCTGTGATTTTATTTCCGGTCCACCGGCTATAATAGTGGGGTCCCCGTGCTCACATGGATTATTGAAGAATGTGTGTAATGGACTTATTATCATTAATGAGAATAAAGAATAAGTCACCAGAAAAGTATTCAGACCTTATCTTGCGGGTTATCGCATGTTGTCTATATGATTGTGCTATGTGTGCTATGTGGTGTGATTGCATGTCTGGCCTTAGCGCACCAGCGCCCTTACTCAGTATTGGACCCATACTGATACTACCTTGATTGAATGGGTCCTGTGATGATCCACCAATGGTGGGGAGCAGACCTCCTATGTAGGTTTGACCGATTACCAATTTGGGATGGAAGGCTTGACTTGAGTGAGTAGGCGGTCCGGATATTGGTCCCTAGGGACCTGTTTTATTTAGCTACATTTTGTACTACACTTCTTGTTTTGAGACCATACTTTTAAGTTGTAATCTCAAACGATATTTTCACTGTTGTTGACTCGTGGTTTTTGGTGAATGAGTTATGTTAACTATGTACCCATGTTTTGGATGATTCTTACTTAATGATTGTTTAGTTTAGCCTTAGCACTTAGTATCGGAACGGTAGGTAAACCGGTCTGGTACTAAGTGTGGCGGTAATACCCCCAAGTTTATGGTTTTAATTCTTTCGCTTCCGCTAAAATCTTTGTCTTAAACGAAATTTTTCAGTAGTAAATTTTGGGGGTGTTACAAAACCACTCCCGGCTGTTTTACATGCATATTCTATTCTACTATAGGATGAGCGGTAGAGAGAGATGACTCCCTCAACCAAATTTCTAACCGAATCAACCTCTCTAAATGCAAGCTTGCAGAGAGGCAAACCGAACATCAAGAGGTCTAATATGTTTTGTTCCTATTGCAAGAATTCAGGTCACCTAAAGGAGAATTCCTATAAGCTAATTAGGTTTCCTCCAGATTTTAAGTTCACAAAGACAAAAAAATTCTCTGCTAACGCACAAAGTGATCTGGGATAAAGTAGTGATGCTTCTCTGACAATCAATGCTCCCAATTTATCAAGAGAGCAATATGCACAATTGGTCTCTTTATTGAATCAATTCAAGGTCATAAATGGAATTGCAATGGGAACTGCTTCATCAAGCGATGCCAACATGACAACAGGAACGTATCCTTCTCCCTCTTCTAATATTTTCCCAACTGACTTCTTGGTTATTTTATCTTCACTACTGTCAAACTCCTATTTTCACACTTCTTTTTCCATTTCTTGCAATGCTTTTACTTCTTATATGAGCAACTGCATTATTGATAGTGGCACATCAAATCATATGTGCTTTGACCACAGTATATTCTTGAACCTACATGAACCTAAAACATAACATTATGTTTCTCTTCCTAATCGTCAACACATGGCTATTCAAGCAATTGGTGACATCTATCTCAACAACTCCAAAATTCTTAGAGATGTTCTATATGTTCCCAACGTCAAGTAAAACTTGTTGTATATTAGCAAACTCACAAAGTAACTAAATTACATAGTTATGTTTACTAATGATCAATATTCTGTGCAGGGCCTTTACATGAAGAGGCCACTAGTTCTTAGTAATGCCAATTAAGGACTTTACCTACTATGGTTCACTCCCAAGATCTACCACAACCTTGCCTCTCATAATTCAGAACTTCTCCCTCCTAGCTCAAATAAATTTTCTCATATTTATGCTAATGTAACAAATTCTTACAAACTTTGGCACACTCGATTTGATCATGTTCCTTTGTATAAATTGAGTTCGTTATCTCTATCTTCACAGCAGCTTAATAAAAATGACAATTATCCTTGTGATATTTGTTTTAATTATAGACAACGTCATATGTCTTTGTATCACAGTTCTATACAAACTGCCACCCCTTTTGATCCAATTCATGTGGATCTGTGGGGTCCTTATCCCATCCAAACATACAGTGGGCACAAATATTTTTTGACTATTGTTGATGAATTTACAAGAAATACATAGACTCACTTACTATGTTGCAAAAGCAATGCTTTCACAATTATAAAATTGTTTATTGCATTCATTCACACTCAGTTTACTAAAACCACTAAAGCTCTAAGAACTAACAACACATTTGAACTAAGCAAAAGTTTTGGGGCCTCATCTTTCCTTGTTACCCAAGGTATCATTCACCAAACCTCTTATCCTCACACCCCACAACAAAATGGAGTTGTAGAACATAAGAATAAATACTTAATTGAGATCTCTCGCGCTCTAATTTTACAATCAGGACTTCACATAAAATATTGAGGTGATTGTGTGCTAACTGCTACATGTCTTATAAATAGACTGCCCACCAAAGTCCTTTATTATAACACTCTATATGAACTCCTTTTCCTAACCAAACCTACATATAAGCACCTACATGCCTTTGGATGTCTGTGTTATGCAACTATAGTTCCTAAACCTAGAGATAAATTCTCACGTCTAACATCTCCATCTATTTTTCTTGGGTATCCATATGGGAAAAAGGCGTATAAATTACTCAATCTAGATAATCATTTTATTTTCTACTCTCTTAATGGTCATTTTTATGAGCATATCTTTCCTTATCATTAATCATCATCATCAACCATTCCTTTTCCTTTTTCCATTTCCGAAACAGTTTTTTCCTATACACCTCCTGAATCTCTATCACGTCCCCCTACTACGCCTGCTAACAATGGCCCTTCTACTTAAAATTCTCCTCCCAATCCTCCCTTCTCTACCTCCACCCCCAATTCACCTAACTCATATATGGGTACATCTAAACTATCAAGAGTTTCCTCTCCTTCTCCTTTACTTCGACGATCCACAAAACCAAGTAAAATGCCCTCTCATCTTTATGATTATGTCTGTAATACTCTTTGTTCACATCATTCTTCTCCTATCAGTTCTCACTCTCTTATCCCATCCCCTTGCCATCATACTTTCACCAATGTCTGATATCCTCCACTTCCTCTATCTCTCCATCATCTTTTTATTTTCATGTTTCCACCACCCTCCTAGAACCATGCACACATGCTGATGCTACTTCCCATCCACATTGGTAAGAAGTGATGTGCTAGGAGTGTGCAACACTTGAGGCTAATCAACACCTAGGAGTTGGTCAATCTTCCTAAAGAAAAAAAGCCAATTAGATGTAAATGGGTGTATAAAGTAAAGTACAAAGTTGATGGTACCCTGGAAAGATACATGGCTTATTTGGTGGTTCAGGATTTACACAAAGGGAGGGTGTAGATTTCACTGATACTTTTTCTCTGTTTGTGAGAATGACTACCATCAGAAGTGTCATAGCTATCGCAATGAAGAAGAGATGGTGTATGCATCAATTTGATGCCAATAATGCATTTTTACACCGTGAATTACATGAGGATATTTATATGAAACCTCCTCCTTGTTTACATGTTTAAAATCCTTCATTAGTTTTTAAGCTAAGGAAGTCTCTCTATGGTTTAAAACAAGCCTCCAAATAGTAGTATGCCAAGTTGTCTTCTGTATTACAATGTAGAGGCTTCACGAAATCAAAAAATGATTATTCACTTTTCATGAAGACAATGGATTCTAGAATTGTGATTTTGACGGTATGCATTGATGATCTATTAGTCACAGTCGATGATGAATAGGAAATCTATAGTCTTAAACAATACCTTCATGACCAATTTAAAATCAAAGACTTAGGTAATTTAAGATATTTCTTAGGTTTTTAATTCATACAGTCGGTAGATGGAGTTGCCATGACACAACAAAAATATATTTCTAATCTTCTTCAGGCTTATAGTGTTTTGGTTATGTCTCCCACTCTCAGCCCTCTTCTTCAAAATCACAAACTGACCTTTCTCTCTAATCCTACCCCATACAAACAACTTTTTGGCAAACCTAATTTTCTTGTCAACACTCCTCCTGACATAGATTTTTCTGTTTAGTTTCTTAGTCAGTTTAATAAAGCTCTTTAGTAGGCACATTATATAGTGCTATTCATGTTTTACAATATCTAAAGCATAATCTCACCCAAGGGGTTCTCTTTAATCATAGTCTGACCTTTAATCTTACTACTTGTGATTCATACTAGGTTTCTTGTCCTATTTGATGCAGGTGCATCCAATGAACCTAATGATTGTCATGTTCATATTAATCCTCAAGGTAAGGAAGATTTAGCTTTTTTAATGTTGGAGCCTATCATGTTAAATATTCTTGATAATTCTTATATGCTTGATATTGAAAAACATTCAAGTTATTCTTGTAGGTATATCACATATTTGTAAGAAGAAGATGTTCATACACTTTGATGTGTACAAGTATTCAAAGCATGCAAGACTATGACATACATGGGATGATACATTACAACAAGAAGATAAAGTGATGATATTCATTATTTGTATTAACTTGTTGTAAACCCTAACCCTAAGTGTATTTTATGTAAGTTAGGGTATTGCTATAATTTCATGTATGTATCTTAGTCAATTGTATAGCTTTATAATATTAATCCTTAGTATCATTTAACCAGTGATATTATGCTTTGGATTAAGGATAATATGGGCTTAATTCAACCATGATTAATGGGCTGGATTAAGAAGGAATAATTGGCTGGTTTAGGCTAGCTAACCACCGACTACTTCCTTCCCCTATATAAGGCCTTTGTGCGCAACTTTGTATAAATGAATGAATGAATGAATAAGAATTTTTTATCAAAATTTGAGCAAAGTTAGCTAAAGTCTAATCCTCCATTTTGGGTCGACATTGAGCAAGGAAAATCTGGGATTCAACCTTCCTCAACCTATCTTCAACCTCGACGCATTTGAAGGCTATACAAATTTGTCTAACCTCTTTTACTTGTTTCATCAATTTCTTCACCTATACTCCAGCAAATTACTTCATTTATTTAGTCCGTGGGTGAAACCTTCTAACACAATCTTAGATCCAACCTTCCATTACTTTGATAAAAACCACATCACCATTTCTCACAAGTCAGTCACTGGGTATCTAATTTTCTTTAGTGGTTCCCCGATTTCCTGGAAATCAAAAAAGCAGCAGACTATATCTCTTTCATCTGTAGAAGCTAAGTATCGGTCAATCTAACGTGTTACCACTGAATTTGCATGGTTATCTCGTTTTCTTCATGAACTATTCATTTCTTATATCACTTCCATTCCACTTAAATGTGACAATCAAGCTACTATCCATATTGCAAAAGATCCATTTTTTCATGAGCGCACCAATCATATTGAGTTGGATTGTCACTACGTGCGAGATTAACTCCTCTCTAGCCTTTTTGATCTCTCCTTCATTTCTTCTTCCTCTCAACCCACTGACATTCTCATAAAACCTCTCCCTGGCTATGTTTATCAATATGTTATGTCCAAGTTGGGTATGTCTTCACCTTGCTCTAGCTTGAAGGGGGTTGGAGGTGATGGTATATCTTACATATCTGATAATGGTTGGTTGATATTGAGTTGGAGCTAATGGTAATTAGTAATTAGTTAGTATGATTACTGAGTCAAATATTATAATCCTAATTATCGGGATTTAGCTAGCTATTGATATATCTATAAGCAGTATATATTCCTCCCTGTATCATCTTTCATGAGTTAATAAAAAATCTCTGCATTCCCTTCTCTCACTCTTCACATGTCTTAATTAATTAACATGTTCCCCTAGTTATGGTGAAGAAATGCCCAACAACTGCCAAATCTCAGAATCTGAAAGAGTCACAATCCCATTTTTCTTCTTCTCTTAGACACACACTTCCACCCTATACATCTATACAATACGCATACGATATCAAACCATGTTTGAAACATCTTGAAAAGAAATAAACATTGTAGTTTAAAAACCAAACACATATTTTGCAACTGAATTGTAGGGGAAAATCTTGCATTTTTTGCATTCATACTTTTGTCTTCACAACTTACCCTCCTATTGAACTTTACACCGGAAGGGTAGGAGCAATCTCCATAAGAATCAATAGCTCGAATCGTTGCATGTACCAATAGGTACTTACCAATTTGTGTTTCACCAATCATTGTCGGTAGAAGTATCCCTGACAGCATCGATGGCAAGTAAAAGCAGCATATATACAGAACCCGTTGTAGATACCTACCTTGCTCTTGGTTCCTTTACAGAAACTCATGCTTCTCATCTTCCATCCTGTAAGCTTAATTCGGACATCGAAATGTAGGTGAAATTTCCAATAGCACCTTTCAACACCAACCAAATCATAGTAACCAAACAATGTCACTAACCATTCATTTAGCCTATAGTTTGCATTATCTTGTGATATTACAATTTTTGACGATGAAGATTACATATTTAAAAAACATTAGGACTCATGAACATGAAATTATCATAAAATTCTTTTGAAAATCCACGTCTAAGGAAGTTAAAATATGCGCCCCAAACATCATCATCAGCATGAATTTATCATAACAACGATATAAGGGCGCACGATGACATTTAGATTGGCATTAATAGCATAAATTTATTGAGCATCATTTCATCAGGATTAATTATGTCTATACGCACAAGAAGCAAATGTCGTGTAGATAAAGAAAATTTTACCATATTAATGTCGATATCGGACAAAAATCAAACATCTTTGACCAAAAACAATAAAAAAAAAAATTCATCGTTTTGTTGAAATCAAAGCCAAAACTGAGAAGATACAAAATTAACGAAATATCAGAAAAGAGAAATAAATTGGCATATACCTCCCCAAACCGAGCAAGCATAGCCTTCTACGTAGAACAAAAACAATGGACTTCCTAGATGATATATCAGAAATACTATCCAGCGATAAATTAAAAAAAATAAAGAATAAAGAATTGAAAGAATATTTAAAAGAAAGAAAAGGAGGAACCACAACTACTCCTTCCAATCCATGACTATCTGTGGCCCTCACCTATCCCTCATCTATTGTTCGAATGAAAATTGAGCAGCGAGCTAAGAATCATGGGGGAGGAAGTCGTCTGTCCGTCGCTCCTGCCTGTCCTTGTTGTTACCGTCGCCTACTGATGTTGCTTCTACTTGTTGATTCAGACCATCTGCTAAAACTTTACTATGGGAAAATGAAATATAAAAGAAGACGATACTGTTAATATATATTGTTTTATAAAATTATTTATTATTTTATGAGTAAAGTATTTTATATTTTATGAATATATTAATCATTGGTATGATCCATATTAAATTAAAGATAAAGTTTGGTCATAAAATTTATGTTACATGGTAACATGTTGGTAATCAAGACTAATCCTATAATTCTCTGTCAAATTTTTTATGGTAGAAATACTGAAAAAATTAAGGAAGATAATTTAATTATCTTATTTTTTTATTTAAATAATTTTTAAATTTAAATATATATAAATTAGAGAAAGGAAAATTACAGTTGGTTATGATAACCAACTACACCCTCATTTCTTCCTGCACGTCACAAGTGTGCATGGTGTGGTGGGTTGCAGAATTCTTCATCTCCCTCTTTCTTTTAGGCAGAGAAAACTATTCGATTACACACACATATCCACGTATCTTTAAGAGAGTAAGAAAAGTATTTTTTTAAGTGATTTCTCCACGAAATTAAAGAATATAAATAATTATAACTAAGGTCTTTAGTATTTTTTTATCAATCCCACAAATCATCGGATTTAAGAAAAAAATAAGCTAAATCATAAAATTTCTTTTCGGTGATCGCAAATTATAAATTTAAAATCATTAATTCCATCAATTGTTAAAGATACCTTTCCAAATATCCGCAACAATTATTTTATAATTAAATTTTACATATTCAATAATTAAAATATATATTAGAAGTTCACACATTTGTATATAGAATTATGCATATTTATTGTTATTATTATAATTCATGCGATAAAATTTAGTCTTACGGATACAGGATACTTCAGGTCAGAACTCGAGACCGCTTTTGCGTTGCTCTACTCTGGTCTTCAAACATTAGCTCCAAAAGGATGGGCAAACCATTCAAGCACCTCAAATATCTCCATCTTGGAAGCCTTATACGGCAATTGTAATGAAATATACAACCACTATGGCATTTCATAGAGAGTAGGATATTCGAAGAAAGGAAGGAGACCAGAGATTGATGGAAAACACAGTAAAACAAACAATAGTGCCTTGCGAGCTCCTTGCTGTTGGAAGGGATGTTCGGCATGTTCAGTTCGGAGAGCTAAAATGCAAGCGAGATTGGGAAGCTGAACAAACCAAAAGAGTACAAGTGCTTCAGACTCCGTATCTTTGTTGGAAGGCATTTTATTTTTTTATTTTTATGTATAGTAAGATAAGATACTATAAAATTTAATAAATCAATGAATTTTATGGATTAGTGATCGGAAGGGGTTTGTGTTATGTTCGAGATTATGGATTAAACTACAGGTTTTATTGAATGAAATTATAATATAATTATTTTTAATGAGACTTGATATGTTTTGATTATAAATATTATACTCTTACCTTATAAAAATTATGTATCAGGTGTACCGTGCCTATATTCATATTATTTGCCAACCATCCTTTCTCCTAAATTAGTGTGATTAAGTGATCGTTTGATTAGAGAATAATAGAGGTGAAAAAATTATCCATATATTTTAAATATCTTGTATAATTTAATAAAAATTAAATATTTTTATTTTAATAAATACCTATTTTAGATCTTAATTTGATCTAAACTAGGTATTTTATTAAATATATATTTATTATTATTAAATACTTAATATGAAAGATATAAAATAGGGATAAATTTTTTCCACCCCTATTACTTTCATACTAAACAGGCCCTAAGTGTATTAAAATACACGTCGTTTGTTATTCTTCTTGTTGTCGCTCTCCAACTTTCTTTAAAAAAAATAAATGTATTAATAATAGTATAAATTGAAATAGATACAGTTAAAAGAATTATTTAAAGTAAAATATCCATTGAAATATATACTCATTACATATAAAAAACTTATTTAGTAATTTATAAATTTTTAAAAAAATTAATATAAGCAACTTTAAAATAAAAATTATACTATTTATTAAAAAAAATAAAGTATTTAATATATAGATAAATAAAGAAAAAAAGGTTAAATTTAAAATGTAGGTTATGCCTTTTCAAAAAAAAATTATAAATATTTACATCTAAAATAATTATTTTTATACAGAATGAGTATTTAAATCACCATTTAAATCAAGTTTCTGATTTTGATTTTATATTAAAATGAAAACTAGAAACTAATTGCTTTCGACTAGTCTCCAAATAAACTTTTTTTTATTGGATTGATCTCCAACTAACTATTTTAATGAATTAAAATGTCTATATTTCCTTATGTTGATTTTGTCTAAAAAAATATTTTCAAATAAAATGTGGCTCTGAATTCTGTGATTAATAATATTAATTTTCTTATTTAGATTATTGTAATTTTTATTATTAATGTTTCATTTTCAAAAATAAAAATTCTAACTTTATTGATTTCAAAAATGTCATTTTGATAACTATGACCCTTATATTATTGACAATCATATTATTTAGTTCTTATGTGGGTGTATCTCTCTCTCTCTCTCTCTCTCTCTCTCTCTCTCTCTCTCTCTCTCTCTCTCTAAAAACACACACACACACACACACACATACTCTTAAATGTGACAAATGCATATACAAGTATTTAGTGATGTTATTAAATGCTAAATATTTATATTTTTACTAATTTACTTATGGTCCCTTTTTTTTAGCGAAGCTAAGAAATTGAATTGTCATTAACATAGGAAATATTATAGATAGTTAGTAATATAAGATAGGTAGGAGTGATTCAAAGTGGCACTAATAGCATAATTACAGGCCAATTTAAATAACACACGGGGTTCTCATATTAGCACTCCTTACACGATGGCAAGTCACAAACCTCCTATTATCCTTGAGCATATTTCAACACTCCACAATAAAAAGATGAAGATGCTAATAAAGGCTATGATTATCATTATTCACCATTTTAATTACCATTAGATAATCTTTATCCACAATTAGCAAGCTATTTTTCATCCCGACATCAAGCCCTAATAAAAATCCTGGACGTTGGTGTATAAACGAGCTCGAGTGGTGGTAACCTAAATTCATGGTCCATAAAGCAAAGGCGAGCCATCCCTCTGATATCTTATAAGACTCCTCCAATACAAAAAAAATTATCAAACATAGTTGCATCAATGTTGATTTTCATCATAATTGAATCCTTTAAAAAATTTCCTTCCATACTAAAAATAATACTCAACTCCTAATGGCCATGAATTATACTAATATCATTATCATTGAGAGCTGAGTATAATGGTAGGTCATCTACTTTATATATGACACAATTTGAGAAAGTTGAAGTTCATAATTAGATATTATCTTTCCAAATTTTAATAGTACCGACTATTTTTCATATATGTTTGGTAACTATATTACAACTCTTTTTGTTATTTACAAGGAGTCCGTAGAGTTGAGTACAAAAACTTATATAGGTGGTTATAATTATCATTAAGTATTACAATACCAAAAAAAAACAGAGAGATAATGAGATTTGAACATGAGATATTTAGCACCTAGAAACTAGCCTTTAACCACTATGTTAAGTCTCAAAACACTTAGTGCAAGTATGGTGTCGTCACTACACTAATACCAAATACAAGGGCTAAATACTTTCAAACTTTGAGTAGAAATTATAAAAATAAATAAATAAATAAAAGATAACAACAAAAATATCATTTCCATAAACAACATTATTGAAAAGGGAAATACCATATCTTGAGGTAAGAAACTAGTAGAAGATAAAGTACGATGATTAGAGGTACAAAAAGAGATTTCAATTATCAAATATTCGAAAAACAAAAGATATACCAACATGGTGTTAAATGAGATAACTTTATTGGAAAACCTTGAAAATTTTCTAACTTTAAGCACTATGTAATTGAGCGTGTAATTCACTTTAAAATTTTCTACCATGGTTTTCCAAACCATTTATCTTAAATTTGAGGTTTCCAACACTTATTTCATTCATTTGCAGAAAATCATAATTTTTTATGATTTCTCTAATCATATTGTTTTCACTTATTTTGACTCATTCGAAAATTTTAACTCAGTCGTCAAAATATTTTCCAAGTAATTCTTTCATTTAAATATTTTTCTCATCATTTATCAAAAGTTTTCTAATTATTTATTTGCTTGGGGAAAGATTTTAGTCATTTGTAGAAAATTGTAATTTATGCAAGTTTTGGTTCTAATCCATTTCTCATTTGTTTTGGCTCGTCCAAAAAATTTTCTTGCTTATAATAATATTTAGAGCTCAGATGAGAGTTTCAAAAAATATTAAGTTTGTCCATTCCTTTCAAATCGCAAAGTAAAAGAAATTTTCGTTTTTCATGATGATCGATTTTCACCAATTTCTTCAATTTAATTTGTTTGAGCTCTAAATGAATTCTAAAAGTAAATTTATTATATATTTGAATTTATAAAATTATTCCACATCCATATATACCCTTTTAAGCCCTTCATTATTTATTTTGCTCATTAGCAGAAAAATGTGTTTATGCAAATTATCCGATTTAGCTGTTTTTACTTATTTTTCATCCACCAAACTTCAAAATAACTATAATATCCACTATTTTTATGTATTTTTGTTCCTAAAATTATTCTACATCTTCCCATAATTTTTTGTAATTTTTGAGATTCATTTTCTACTTTTCCTAATAAAGTCATATTTTCTAACATTTTTACCTATGTAATTATCTTAAAAAGTATGAAATACATACACTACCTCTCTTCTATTTAAAATGTAACTCTTATATGTTGGGTAATTATATCTTAAATTTCAGACATTACCAATCAACTAAAAACCTTATCATGCTCCAATCTCACCAAAATCCTCCAATTTTCTTACAATCTTTCTCCCCTTTTTGTTTTTTTGTGAGCTTGCAAGCAAGACTCACTCCCCCATCTTATTCAAATAAGAACTAGGAAAGGGAGGAGGTATGTGGTTAACCAGAAACAGCTCCAACTTTACATACTTCATTTCAACAGTTAAAACATAGGCATTGGTCATTTTCTCCCCCATTCTCTAACATATTTTTTTGTTACTTTGCACACCACATTCTCTCTATTTGGTTGTCTTCTACCTTTTTTTCTTTATTTACTTTTTAAGATTTTATTGTATACTACAATTAAAAACTCTTCCCCCTCCTGCTTTGTTGTTTTATACCCCTTAAATAAGCCTCAATTTATCCTTCCTGAGTAACTTTGTTGTTGCCGCTGTTAACCAAGCTGGGTTTTTTTTTTCAAAATTGGGTCACTCTCAAAACTTGGATATTGGGTGCTATTCCTCCATTTTTGTTGGATTCAGTTTCTTGCATGCCATACTCCATCTAGGTACCCTTTTTTCCCAACAAATCATGTCCCTTGCCTCTTCTTTTTCCCTCCCTTGATACCTTGCCAACCAATATTTTTTTTGTTGCTAGTGCTAGGTGTGTTGCATCATCATTTTCATATTTTTCTGTAATCCCCCAAAATTTAAAAAAAAAATTATAATTTAATAAATAACTTATAATTGGGATAAATTTGCTTTTTAATATATTTAATTTAATTATTTTATGGATTTTTGAGTATATAAAATTGGATATTAATATTTAATAAATTTGAATATATTTTTTATTATTTTATCATACTCATTTTATTTAAATAATTTTTCAAACCAATATGTTACTAAAATTATCCTTTTTAAACCAATATATTAAATTATATTAAATAAAATTATTAAATTTATTTATTTATCATAGATATTATATTCTATTATTCCATAATTTATTTATCTTATTTTTCCCATTTTTCCTTTTCCTTTTTCCCTTTTTCCTATTCTTTCTCCTTTTTCTCCCTTTTCTCCTTTCCTTCTTTTTCCTTTTTCTTCTCTTCGGGTTGTTAGGCCATGGCCTGCTCGCTCACCCCCCTTGGGCTTGGGCCGCTGGCACATTTTTTCCCTTCCCCCTTCTCCTGTGCGGCAACGCAACCCACTCCCCCTTCCTTCTTTCCTTCCTTCTTTCTCCCCCGATCGGGCCAGCCCAGTTCCTTCTTTTCTTTTCCTTCCTTCTTCCCCAAACCGGGTCGGCCCACTCCTCTTCTTTCTCCCTCGCACGGCTGGTCTACTATTTCTCTTCTTCCTCTTCTTTTCTTCTTCCTCCATTCCCAACCACCCCCGAGCATGTCTTACCAGCCACCCTACAACTCCTCCCTACCACCACCTGCCTCCCTGCCACTCTCCCTCTCTCCCTCTCTCTCCCCTGGTCCTTTTCTTCCCCTTTTCGGACCCAACCAACCTTGCACCCCCAGCTCGTATGCCTCCCTTTCCTCTTCTTCCCCTTCCCTCTCCCTACAACCTTGACACCCCTACCCCCTGCAACTTGCCTCAATCGGCCACACTTACTCCCCTCTCCTCCCTCTTCTTTTTCTTCTTCCCCTTCTGCTTCATCCTACCCCATTTTGAGCCTCTCCTTCCCTCTCATTTATCCCCTTCCCCTATTTTTCTTCCGCCATTGCCACCGCCACACCAACCGCTTGCACCTCCTCCTTCCACCTCCTACTCCTACCCTGCACCATCACGCCACACCCTGAGCCCCCTACAACCCCCTTCTTCCTCCCCTCTTCTTTTTCTCCCTTCTCGGAAGCCACCCTACTCCTCCGTCTGCCACCATCTTGCTGCTTCCGCCACCTTTCAAGCCACCAACGCACTCCCTACAACCTCCCCTACCACCCCTTCACCTTCTTTGGCCAGAACAAACTCTGCCCTTTTCCTTCCTTCTCAACCACTGCCACTCCTTCAGCCCCCTTTGTAACCCTACTACCACCACCTTTGCCGCCCTTAGCTGCAGATCACCAGTCCCCGACCACCACCTACACCCCCACTCCACCCCTGCACCCATCCCTTGCCCTAACTCTCCCCCACCTGCCCCCTTTCCTAGCCCCAAAACCCCAAACCGAAAACACCCCTTCCTTTCTTCCACCCTCTTCGCCCCCCCCCATTTCATTATTTTGGTTAATAATTTTAAGGTATAATAATGGTCAAGTTAAGTATCTCATTTATTAAGTTTTTATAAACTTTATTCCTTGGATTTTCTACTCTAATATGATAATTATGGGTATTATTTTTAGGTATTGGATTTGCTAATCAAAGCTTGAATCTTCAACCAGGGTACTGATAAGGTTCGATTTTGTGGAAAATAAGGTAATTGTTAAACCTCACCTAAACGTATGGATAAACGTATGCTAGCACATTAGGGCTTTTAATATTTTTTTATGCATGATATATGTTGTTTAGTATAAGGTATGTAGTTACTTATATTGATTGATAAAAAGGAAAGCATGCTCATTTATGTGCCATGTGTAGAAATAATGCTTAAGGAAGGAGCTTTGTTATTACTAAAAATGTTAAGTACTTATCTGTGATATCTTATGTTATTGTGACCATTGTTGTATAAATATTGTCATTATGAGCCTTAGGGACATTTTAGTAATATGTCTTGTGTAAGAGTGTGGCCTAAATAAGTGTGGGTGCTAATGAGGATTATGTTGAATAATAATAGTTGGTGGAGTTGGATGTTGATAATAGAGCATTAATAGTAATAGTTTTTGCAGTGAGGGTATTTTAGTAAAAGTGGGATGATAAGGGCAAAATAGTAAATTGTACCAGTAAAGGGGTAAAATTGGTGAATGGACAAGTAGGAAGGGCATGTTAGTAATTTTACATGAAGAGGTGATAACTTAGTAAAATTTAGATGTGAACAAGTATTTTGGTGGATTAAATATAATGAAAAGGGTAATATGGTAATGTGGTGAATAAAGGGGTAAAACGATAATTTTTTAAGTAAAAGGGTAATATGGCAATTTTGTAAGTAAAGGGGGTAAAATGATAATTTGGTGTAAATAAAGGGTAAAATAGCAATTTAATAAAATAGAAGGGAAAAATGGTAATTTAATGAAGTAGAGGGGTAAAATGGTAGTTTAACCAACTAAAGGGCAATTTGATAATTATGGTAATGGAGAAGGGTAATTTGGTCATTTAACCAACCAACGGAAAATTTGGTAATTTAACCAACTAAAAATTAAATTAGTAATTATAATAATGGAGAAGGAAAATTTGGTAATTGTAATAATGGAGAAAGGCAATTTGGTAATTTAACCTGGTAATTATAATAATGGAGAAGGTTAACTTGGTAATTATGATAATGGAGAAGGACAATTTGGTAATTTAACTAACCAAAGGATAATTTGGTAATGGAGAAGGATAATTTGGTAATTTAACCAACCAGAGGGTAATTTGGTAATTATAATAATGAAGAAAGATAATTTGGTAATTATGATAATAGAGAAGGGAAATTTGGTAATTTAACCAACCAAAGGGTAATTTGGTGATTATAATAATGGAGAAGGGTAATTTGGTAATTATGATAACAAAGATGGGCAATTTGGTAATTTAACCAACCAAAGGGTACTTTGGTGATTATAATAATGAAGAAGGACAATTTAGTAATTATGATAATGGAGAAGGATAATTTGGTAATTTAACCAACTAAAGGGCAATATGGTAATTATAATAATGAAGAAGGATGATTCGGTAATCTAACCAACTAAATGGAAAATCTGACAAGTGTAACAAGTACGAAGGGTGATTGGTGATTTAATGTAACACCCCAAAATTCACTACTTTTTTTTATAAAAAAAGTGGAAGAAATTACAATAAAAATATTTAAATTAAAACCCGTGAATTCTGGGAATGTTACCGCCACACTTAGTACCAAACCGATTCTCTCCAACCGTTTCAGTACTAAGGCTAAAAAGATGAACATAAAACTTAAACCAAGATTTCATACTATGAACTAAAGAAATAATAACATGGAAATCAGAGTACGCATACAGGATTATTGTAACACCCCCAAATTTACTACAGAAAAATTTCGTTTAAATCGAATAGTTTAACAAGGACGAAAGATTAAAAATCGTAAACTTGGGGGTATTACCGCCACACTTAGTACCGGACCGGTTCACTCATACCGCCCCGATACTAAGTGCTAAGGCTAAAATAAACCATCATCAATAAAATCATCTCAAAACATCAGTTCACAACCATCATAAGCCATTCGGAAAACAAGGGTCGACTACAGACAGTGCAAAGTTCAAGGTTACAACTTAGGAGTTCCACTTCAAAATACAACAAAGTACAAAAGACGGTAATACAGGATAGAAGAAACCAGAATAGCAAAAGAGTCCGGCGGAACTCGCTCTCGGCCCCACCCTGGATAGGCTCAACACTCGGCCCTATCCGATGCCTCGAAGGTGTCGTAGGCATCGAAGACATGCTCTCCTACCTGCACAAGGTTAGAAGGGCTCTCTGCTCGTGGGAATGAGCAGCGCCCATGAGACGGGCGGTCAGTACGCTACGTACTGAGTAAGAATACAGACGAGCTAGGCCAACACATAACACACAAGACCCACACACATTACATGATAAAAAAAAACAATGATATGCATGCACAGATCCAGTCACTTCCTGATGCCTTATTTTATATCCTTACTAATGAATTAAGTCCATATCACACATCTTTCAATAACCCATGCGAGCACGGGGACCTCCACTATTATAGCCGGTGGCCCGGAAATAAACACAGGGCAGAACGCCTCTGACCACTATTAATAACCGGTGGAACGGATTGGCCCCGCACTTGCATGGTGTTCCACTGTAAGTGCTTAGTATTTTTCCTGGTTTAACTTATTTACTTGGGATGTATTGAGCCGAGATCCCTCCACTATTATAGCCGGTGGCCCGGAAATAAACACAGGGCAGAACGCCTCTGACCACTATTAATAACCGGTGGATCGGACTGGGCTCGGCTCAATAATCTTTCACTTTACGTAGTTAATGTCTTATTCGTATCTTATTGAATCGAACAGCGCCCTTGACATGCATACATCAGTGACCACTATTTCCCCTTAGAGGAACCGCCCATATTTTGGGACCCATCCTCTCCTCACGGGATCTCACCTCTATAGGGCTCCTCCTCGGATACCCTAGTTGACCACTCAAACCCTGATTGACCACGCCATCCCTAGCTGGGCGCACCCAACCCTAGCACTTTACTTCTTCAACAAGTAACCTCCTCCTCTCACCCCAAGTATCCCCTCTCGTCTAGAAACCTTCACCCACCATTTATACCGGTAAATTTTTCACCCTAAACCCCATACTCTATTCCTTATTCATCATTTTTACCCTTGCACCCCTCAAGTTGCTCCCTTCCTCCCCAGAACCCCAAATCGGAACCCTTCGGTTCCCCCACATCGACCCACATGAAGTTTTACACCCAAGCCCCCCAATGGCCCATAACTTTGATATTATCCTATTTGCTGCTTAAATGAATTTCCCTTACGTAAGATTTATTCCCATGCGGGCTTAAAATACCCCATGCGAACTTTCCCACCTATGCTCTCCCATTTTTCCTCTCGTCATCGTTTCACACTACTCGAAGCCCTAGTATGCATGTCCTAGAGGGCTAAAACACGTCACACCAACATCAGCAACCAAAACATGGAATGGGGCATGTACGTATAATATAAGGTGCACACAACGTACCTCGGGGTCCATGCTGCGCTACACAAAACAAGTTACTCAAAAACACATGCCTAGTACATAACAACATGGCACACTCATCAATTATCAACACATCATAACACACAAGGCACAAGGCCATAGCTTCGTCCTTACCTAGCTAGGCACCGGGCTTGGAGCACGCTCCTCTAGCTCCTTAGGGCTCGGATCAGGGTCACCTATGACAAGGGGAAAAACTAAGTATTAAATTCCCTTATAAATACTATCGACCCTCAATCTAACTTAGGGTTAGGGTTCTTATCATTAAAAGGGTTTTATAAGAAAACTAAAGTTTTAACCTTAGTATTAGCATATTAAACCTTAGTGGTTAAAATAAGTTCATTTATAATACCTATTTGTTACCCTTATTTATCAAGCCCATTTGTTCCATTCTTATAGTGCTAGGATTTACTAGTCATAGTAAAATAGGGATAATAGTAATAATATTATTAATAATAATAATAACATTAATAGTAGCCATTGTAACCCTAGCAATGATAATAACAATAACTTAGTAGAGTTAAATATTAGTAATGACTTAGCAAAGTAATAGCGTTAGTAATAGTAATAATAGTAATAATAATAATAATAATAATAATAATAATAATAATAATAGGGTTGATGATAATAGTAAACTAGGTTGAGTATATTAGAGGTTAGGGTTCCAAGGAATGTAAGTATGGTAAAAATGGTGACTTTAATATTTAGAAGGCGCATTATTAGGATGATAAAATCAGAAATACTAGTAAAAACATTAAGAATAACAATAATAAAAATAAGAATAGTAATAGTATTAATATAAACAAAAAGATAATAATGAAAGATTAATAATAGTACAAATCAATATGGGTTAACTTAGCAAGATTATATGGAGGCAAAGTTTAAGGCGCGGGATGAATGGAAGACCACCTGAGGGCGGTGGTCCGGCGGCGGCGGCGGCGGTGTTGGAGGAGGAGAAGGGAGAGAGGTGGAGAAAAGTTGTTAGGTGGGAGGAGGAAAAAGGAAATGAAGTGTGGGGAAGGAGACAGCAGGGAGAGGGGAGTGGAGTGAGAGTGGTGACGTGAGTGGGGAAGCGGCGCGCGGCGGCGGACGCGGTGGCCGAGGGAGGAGGAAGGTGGTGGAACTGGTGGAGACCGGTGGAGAGGGGAGCAGTGGGTAAGGAGGGTATGGTTAGGTAGGGAAGGACCTGCTGATCAATTTGGGGGGTGGAGCAGGGGTTGATTCCGGCGGAGGTGGCGGCAACGGGCGGCGCAAGGCGGCGGCGGCGCTTTTCGGGGAGGTACCTTCGCACGACTGGGGTGGCTCGTGCGGGGCAGGGACGGAGGCAGTGAGGGCTTGGTTTCGTAGTGGGCGGTGCAAGGAAGAGGATGGTGGCGCGGGCAGGTGGTAGCGGTGATCGGAGGCGGCGAATAGGGCGGCTGAAGATTGGCGGCGAGGCTGGAGAATCGGGCTGAGTTCCAGAATTTCGAACCCGAAATTCACAGTGGAGGGTTCAATTTATAGGCCTAAGCGAAGGGAAAACGACAAATACACGTGGGAGGTTAGGTGGGTTAGGTCCGGTGGGTTGTCCGGCGCAGACCGTACTCTGTCGGAGAAGAAAGGTCGGGCTTGCGTGCGGGGAAACGACTGCCCGATGGGTCATGTCAAGAGGAGGGGTCAGTCAGGGGTGAAACGACGGGAGAAAAGGACAGGAAAGATGGGACGCTCGCCGCTGCGTTTTCCGGCGAGCAGGCGAGTTGTAGAGGCGGGATGGCGGCGTTGCGAGGAGGAAGAAGAAGGAAAGGGCTGGACCGGCGGTCCAGGGGAAAGAAAGAAGGGGGAGGAAACCGGCCGGTCCGCGCGGTTTCTTATTTCCTTAAGTGAAACGCTGCGTTTTGGGCGAGGTTCGGGGAAAACGCAGCGTTTGCGTCGACAGGTAACGGCATAATTATTTGGCTTGGGGAGCAGCGTTTCCGCCGGGTGGGAGGCGAAACGCTGCGCTACGCTTCTGGGTGCAGGCCAGCGCTGGGCCGCGGGAAGGAGGAGGGAAGGGGAAGGAGATGGGCCGGTGGGCTGGCCCGAATCTCGGCGGGAAGGTAGAAAGATGAAAGGAAAAAAAAAGAAAGAAAAAGGAGAAAAAGAAAAGAAGGGTTATTTTTGGGGTTTTGGATTTTACATGAATTATGCTAGGATAAATCCAGGGTTAATTAAGGTATTAATATTTATAAAGTATTAAATAATTTCCCCCTCTCTACTTATTTGGACTTATTTAGGAACTTTCCTTAACTCCCAGAATAACTTGGAAAATACTCAAATTTCCTCCCAATTAATTGCCTTATTATTTTCTTATTAATCTATCTTAATTAACTCTCTACAACTTAATAAATGGGTTACTATAATTAATTTCCTACTAATCCCTTATTTGGCCAAAATTCGAAAATCAGGGTTTTGGGGTATTTCAATTATTATTCATATCCAAAAGAGAAATAGCTTACAACGAATAAAAGATTCATTTAAAGTACTCAATGTAAGGTAAGAAATCAGATTGGATAAGTCCAATACAGAGGAAATAATAGAAGGAATATAAAATAACGAGAATAGTGAATCCGGCCACATATATACTCAACGCTCAGCTCCACAGGACGTCCCGCCCACCTACACAAAATCAGAAAGGGCCTTCTCCTCGTGGGAATGAGCAACACCCATAAAAAGGGTGATCAATATGCTACGTACTGAGTAAGGTAATCGAGCACTAAGGCCCACACATAAGCACATAAATCATGCAGAATAATAGAAGAACACAATCATGATGCATATGATCAACCAAGTAAAATTACAAAGGCCCATATATAATTTGGATTAATTAGTTAATTAATCACTGATTAGAAGTCAATTCATACCATACTTTTTATCAAATCCACGCGAGTACAGGAACCCCACTATTGTAGCCGGTGGACAAGAAAACACACAGGGCATATAGCTCCTGACCACTATTATAGCCGGTGGATCGGTCTCCAAGATATTATAGCACCTGGCCACTATTATTCACTGGTGGACCGGTCTGGCCCCTCCTCGCATGGTGTTCCACTGTAAGTAATTAGTGTCTTTCCCATGTCTTGGCACAAATATGTTCGGTTTGTTGAGCACGGAATCCTCCACTATTATAGCCGGTGGACCGAAAACGCACAGGTACAAAGCATGACCACTATTATTACCAGTGGACCTGTTATACATAGGACATCATGTCCTAACCACTATTATTCGCCGGTGGATCGGTCTGGGCCCGACTCAACAATCTTTCACTTTATATGATTAATGTTTTAAGTATCTTATTCAAAAGCTTTCACCATGGACATGCACGAATCATTCTCTTTATACTTCACACATCACAAATCATAAAATTCCACCATCATAATTACACTTTAATCACCAAATACACATGATAACACAAAAAATTTAAGTAACCACAACAAATCCTAGTTCGGTCTCCTACGGACCCTTATATAACTCCACGTACTATTTTTCATCCAAAATGTTCAAACACCCAAATAACACTTACATTATCTTCCTCATATCCCAAATCAACCTTCCATACGTAAATTTCACTCCCATGCAAACTTTACACATCCCATGCAACCTTTCGAACTTTTCATACAAACCCTAAATCCCATGCAATCATTAACTCCCATGCAAAACCCTAACTCCACCATGCAAACCCTAATACCACCATACAACCATTAACACCACCATGGAACCATTAATACCACCATGCAAACCCTAATACCACCATGAAAACTCTAATCCCACTATCCAACCGTTAATACCACCATACAACCATTAATACCACCATGCAACCCTAATACCACCATACAACATTAACTCCATGCAAACCCTAATACCATGCATCCCACAACTCCATGCAAAACCCTACGCAGTACAACATTAACTCCATGCAAAGCCCAACGCCATGCAAACCCTAATACCATGCAAAACCCTACACCATACAACATTAACTCCATGCAAAGCCCAACGCCATGCAAACCCTAATACCATGCATCCCACAACTCCATGCAAAACCCTACACCACATTGTTACACTCCCCATCATTATTTTACAACCCTATCATGCATGTCTTAAGGCCGCATCATACCATAATAATAACACACTTATACACATAATTCTCATGCCACAATTTATTCATACCAACATACTTCAACTCTATATCATGCATGCTGCATTCATAACAATTATACCATATACACATGAAATACACTATAATTCATATCACATGGCATGCATAGCATAAAATCACATATTACACATATGACCTTAGCACCCCTTACCTAAAACGACACCGGTCTTGGAGCACGCTCCTATACCTCCTTAGGGCTTTGACTAGTTTCACCTATTATGAGGGAAAAGCTAACATTAGACTCCCTACTACCAAAAATACTATTAATCACTAACTTATTATAAGACTAGATAATAATATATTAATAAAATAACCTTAACTAATTACTAACTTTGCTAAAGATATAGAAATAATAGAAATTTTATAAAAGTTGATAATATAAGGTTGAAAACCTTACCCTAATAATAATACTAAAATAATAATAGCAAAGATACTAAAAATAATATCAATGATAATATAAATAAGAATAATAATAATAGTAACAATAATAATAAAAAGGACATTATTCAAAACAAAGTGAAATAACGGCTTCGGCCCCTTTACTAAAATAATAATAATAATATTACTAAAATAAATAACCAAATTTAGAAATAATAATGATGATGAAATAATAATAATAATAATAATAATAATAATAATAATAACAATAATAATAATGATAAAATCCATAATAATATTACAAAATAATAATAACCATAAAGGTAATAATAGTAAAGATAATGATCGAAGATAAAAAGAAGTAGGGTTTCCACCCTATATTGAATAATAATAACTTAATAAATAATAATTGTAACACCCCCATTTTTAAAACCAAAAACTCATTAAAAAGTATGCGCGGAAGCTAAAAACAATGAAGGCATCACCGCCACATCTAGTGTAAATGAGCACCCTAATGCCATTCACAATAGATGCTAAGGCTGTGTAAAATAAGAAAACACACGAAACATATTTATTAATTCAAACTAACCGAACCGAAATTGTTACTACAAATGAAACTATGAAAAGTATCTACTAAAATTAATATAATAAATAAAACTCTGAAAGTCACCACCACTCTCAATATTTCCCATCATGCATGCCATCAACACCTTGAGTAGGTTCGTACCCAACCTGCACTAGATCATCTGCTCACCATGTACATCATGGATCATCACAGCCCCATTTAAAACATGTAACAAATTAGCCAGGGGAACAGCTAAGTAACATGTAAATACGAAGGAATAATGTTATATATTCACATTTATATAAGCAAATAATTTATAGACATACACTTGAATCACATAAGAAAACCACCCAATTATTAATCTTTATTTAGGTGACCATAACATCTAATTTATTTATTTAATTATTTTTTTAAGTGGGAAAACCAACCAGGGGGTCACCTAGCAAATCAAAAGTTCGAAGACCTACCACCAACCACAAGAGGAATACAAATCACACATGGGCCATCCCAATGGACATAATCCAAAGGAGATAACAAAAGTCTGAAGACCTACCACCTCGGTCATTCTGTCCTTAAGTGTGCACACCCCCTAATAGGGTCTGGAGAAGCCTATAGAGTAGACAAGGAGCCTTTACCAGACACAACAGGCAAATAAATAAATAACCACAATAGAAAAGGAAAGGCTATTGCCTATCCCCAACTTCAGGAGGCCAAACCTGAAGGACCCAAAGTCCACTTTATGTTTCACTTTAAGTTATGGTATATTAATTAAATAAAGTCACACGATCCACCATATAAACTTCACTTTATACACTTTTTATATTAGGTAACTTTTTCAAATTACATAGAAATATACCACTTAGAGTCACCACTCAATTAACCAGTTGGAATAGAATAGAATAAAATAACTATCCAACCAGCACTTCAAATAATTAAATAAATAATAGTCAAAGTTTCTTAGGGTCCAATTATACGCTAACATAAATATAAAAAAAAAACTTAATTTAGTCATATAGGCTATGAGCCTTGTGATATATGTATAATAAAGGAACGCTTGTATAAAATCAACTCTTTATAACCAGATAAGGTCATTATATTAACGAGTGCATAATTAAAATATACATGAACGCACATACACATATATATCTACATATAAAAGGTTAAAAATAATGTTACCTGGAATGCGATCTGATCACAAATGCTCACTAGTCGCTAAACCTATAGTTTACACCAATAATATTAACTCTAGATGAAATATATTAGGTAAAAATATTATAAACGGGTTAGATCCAACTTATCACAATTCTTACATTTACCAATATTTTAATTTGCCACCTAATATTTATATATAAACCCCAACTCCTAAAATAATTATATAACTATAAGATTACTCAATATATATATATATATATATATACACACACACGTGTGTGTGTGTGTGGAAAAATACTTACAATTGGTTTGATTAAATAAATTAATAGAATAACCCTATGTTGAAATTAATCTACTAGTAATATTATTCAGAAGTCGTATATATTTCCTACTGATGAAATTTAATTTAGTGCTCAAAGTTTATTAACTAACAAATATATCCGGCTCCTAAAATAGTTATAAGTATTTATGATAGAGTGTGAATATGTAATTAACTAAATTATAGTTAAACCATGTAAAAGTTGTGTGTGTGTGTGTGTATATATATATATATATATATATATATATATACATTTAAACCCAAATCACGTAGCAAGCTGCCCATCCAACAATCACGTATGATTTTCTAGTCACCCCATATCTTATATATATATACATATTGAGGATAGTGTTGCGGACTCGTGTAAACAGTCTCCGATAACCACATATCACAAACACCGAAGCATGAAGGCTCCAAATAAATTAATAGGTTGTACCATGCAATAGTATAAAGTAAATTAGGAAGTGATGCCTACTGACAGTAATACAAGACTACGAATTTTTATTACCTGAGTAAGCGAAACAAAAGAAATCGGCTTGGTACTAGTTGGCGATAACAATCCGGTGGAAGTGGCCGGCGGCTATAACTTCTCTTTTCTCCTAGTCGCATGACTTGTTTTACCGAACAACAGGCTTTTATATACTAGTAGAGATTATTAGGATTCCAGAGTTAATTACCGTTTAATTACCGTTTTGCCCCAAGTTACGTCAAAAAAAATTATTTTTTTATTAAAAATAATTATCATACCTTACAAATAGTTAGTTACTAAAATTTACCAGTAGTAACATATTATTAAATAAATTAAATTTTAATGGGTAAACCTACAACAACCTTATATTGGTCAAATCCCACCACTACCTATTATTATTAAATAAATTATTATTATTATTGCTATTATTATTATTATTATATCAAAATTACCGGGTATTACAATAATAATAACACTAATAAAAATAATTACTAATAATAATAAAAATACTAATAACCCTAATAATAATAAGATATGATATTTATAATACTACTACTAAAATTTAAAATAAGCACAATAGGGTTTCAATCCTATATAGAATAATAATATTAACATTGAAAGTAGTAGTAGTAGTAGTAGTAGTAGTAGTAGTAATAACAATACAAAGGGTAAAGTAGTTGCAATATAAATAATGGAATAATAATAACAGTAATTTGAAATAGTAAAAAAAAATAACATATTAATATTAATAATAAAGATAATAACAATAATAATAATACTAATAATAATAATAATAAAATTGAATTAAAAATATAATAGGGCTTCGACCCTCAAAAGAATAATAATAAAAGCATCAACATTAATAATAATAATAATACATATTACTAGTGGAAATAATAATAATAATAATAATAGGATTTATAATAGAATAAATGAAATAAAATAATTTAAGGCTTGTAAAAATAGGAAAAATGGTTGAGAGGGTCTAGGCTTCAACTATAACACCCCGTATTTTTTAAATCCAAATTTATTAAGAGAAATGATTTTATTAGCGTAATTTGATGTAAATATTTAATTATTTTAATTTTGATTCGTTTTATGGATTTATCGACGATTTCAACTTCATATTTGAATTTAATTAATCGTTTTCGTTGCGAACCATTCTAGATAAATTCATTCACAACCATGATTTTATTATATTCTTATGGTTTCGATTTTCGGTTAAAAATATGCATTCCCGTTATTTCTCGTATTTTGATTTTTATATTTTAGATTCGTTCTCGATTATAACTTTGTCGTGTGATTATAACTTTATTTTGGAGTTATATTTCGTTAGCGAAATATATTATTTAAATTATCAAATTTGGTTTAAAATAGGTAAAGTTATATTAATAATTTTATCCGTAGAAAATATTTCTGATTTTGAATTTCTTCGTTTTCGGAAATCGTTAATATTTTGAGAAGTTTTAGATTAAAAAGATTTTCGAAGCTTATTTATGAATTTATTTTCAAAAATTAATTTTCTTCCGTTTTACTCTTTTTAGTTTGCGGAAAACTGATTTCGGAAATTATTAAAATTAGTCTCGATTTATTAGAATTTGACTTAAATATTTTATTATATGTTTTTAATTATTATTTCGGGGTCTTATAATGTATTTCTATAAGCAATATAAATTTTTACGTTTGTTGGTAAATTTTCCGAAAATGTTCCCGAAATTCTTTATATAGCTCATATATCGATTTTAACCTTTCAGAACCTTACGAAATAATTTTCGTTTAATAAATTTTAGATAAAATATTCCAATAATAATTTTTAAGCATTTACTATTTTATTTTATATGTGTATTTGAAAAAAAAAAGACAAAACCCGTCGGACCCCCCTCTCTTCTTTTCCTTTTCTTTCTTCTCTCCCTTCCCTTCTCTTTCCCTGTCCTGACTCTCCCGTCCCCTGCCCTCTGCGCAGTCTCACAGCCCCAGCCTCCCTCACCTCCTCCTTCTCCCAGCTCCACCAGCCGCGACCGACCGCAACCGACGACTACTGCAGCAGCAGCCCAACGAAGCGAGCAGGAGCAGGAGCAGCAGCAAACCGCAGCAGCGACAAGCCACACTGGTTGCGCCCCGTCCGGCCACGGTGAGCGTCGCTGACCACCGGCAAGCCACCCCTAGCCTCCGACGAATCTTCTCCGGCATTCTCTTGTCCCGATTTGTGTTGGTTTCGTTTGGTATAAATTTCCGAAAACCCTAATATTAATTTGATTAATTGGGTATGAATTAGCTTATGAAAAGCTAAATTGATTGTTTGATTATGTATATATGTGTTGTAAGAATGATTTGGATAGGTTAATTGTATGGTTATGTTAGAATTTGGAAAATTGGATTTTTGGCCTGGTTATGCCCGAATTTTTCGGATTCGTCTGATTTAGCTATTTTTGGATAAATTGATTATACAATATGTTTTTAAATGTATCTAATTTCATGTTGGAACCGTCAACTTGATAAATTTATGCAGAATTAATCGGAATTGGATTTTTAGGTCAAAACTCTTGCGAGTCCAAATTAGGTTGTATAATCGGGTTGTTTTATTCAATTGACTATAAAATTTATATTAGAATATATTTAATTACATTTTTGAATCGTCGATTTATATATTTTAGCAAAAATTGATCGAATTTGCGTTCTGGGCTCAAAAACCCTAATTGTGCTAAATTGGGTATTTCTTTTATTGGTTTTGATCAAGTGATTATTTGATATGTTATAAAATGTGTTTAATTGCATTTCTAAACATTCACTTTGATTAAATTTATAGAATTTTACCGAATTGTATTTTCGGGCCTAAAACCCTAAATTTCAAGTGAAATTATGAAATTGGTCATTTATATTGTTGTTTTTCTACAATTGAATTTATAGAAATAGTTGAAATGGTATTAAATGCATTCTAATACCTTTAATTTGAATTAATTAATTTGAATTACTGAGTTTGTGTTGTGGGATTTAAAACCCTAATTTTGAAAATGGATAGTCTTAAATTGGCTACTAGGAAAATTGTTTTGTTGAAATTAATTATATGGATTTATCTAAAATTAGTTTAATTATGTTTAAAACTATCAATTTGGGGTAATCGAAGTGATTTGGTCGATTCGTAGTTTAGGCATTAAAAACCCTAATCTTCGGGGATGGTTTTATAAAATTGATTTTTGTTATGCGTCTTTTATCTAATCGATTTCTATCTTTGGGTTTTAAATCATTTAAATTATGTTTTAATCTAATCGGTTTGGATTTGGTTCTATGCAAATGGTTAGTTTACCTATTCAGTTGTAAAACCTAATGAATAAGTTATTTTTGATAAATTAACTTATAATCGATTATTCTTTCTTGGGCTTTCCAAATTAATTTGAAATGTCCCAAGTGATATGTGTATTAATCCGATTTGAGTAATATTTAACCTTAAATCTTAATAGATCTATACTCTTGAGTCCTAGGTTTTGTACACGCTTTCCAAGAAAATTGTTTGTGTCAATTTAATTATAATAATTGAATTATTGATCAATAGGATAGTTTCTAACTTAGTTTTCGATTTCTATCGGCGATCTAGGAAAGCTTTATTGTGGATCCTCGAGCTAGTGATCTCTCTCTCCCTCTTATCTCGCTTATCTAGCTTCGGATTTAAGTAAGTCTCTACTTACCTCTACTTATGGGTGTTTCGTAAGGACGTAACTAAGGCCGCCTGTGTGTTACGTGTTTTACTTGCCTTGGATGCCTTATACGATTTATATGTTGTGTCCTATATGTTATCTATTTTTATTGTGTAGCGCAGCTTGGAACCGAGGTATGTCCTCGTGCTCTTGTCTAGTATGTGCTAATATGGGTATGCTGCAAGTTATGATGGATGTCGTGTGGCCTTTTAGGACATGCATGTTAAGGGTAAAATTCTTTCGAATAAGACACGTTAAGACACTAATCACTTAAAGAAGAAGATGTTGAGCTGGACCCAGACCGGTCCACTGGCAAATAATAGTGGCAGGGAATGTTACCCTCGTGACCGATCCACCGGCTATAATAGTGGCAGGAAATGTACCCTCGTGACCGTTCCACTGGCTATAATAGTGGGGGATTCCATGCTCAACAAACCGAACGTAATAACGATAAGACATAGGAAAGACACAAAGTAATTATAGTGAAACATCATGTAAGTCGGGGCCAGACCGGTCCACCAGCAAATAATAGTGGCAGGGTATGTTACCCTCGTGACCCGTCCATAGGCTAAAATAGTGGCAGGGCATGCCCCTCGTGACCGTTCCACCGACTATAATAGTGGAATTCCCGCACTCACATGAATTGATAAAGACTATGATGTGAATCGATTATATTTACCAGAGATCTAAAGTATGAGTCTACTTGACTGGGGCGGAACATGTCCCTAAGTAATGTCCGTGGGGCTAAATGCCCAATTGGTTTGGTTTGGCATTGCCCATAAATGCCCGCTTGATAAATGCCTGATTTGGCTTGGTTTGGTTTGGTTTGGCATTGTCCAAAAATTCCCAGTTGGGTTATTTGAATCTCTTATTAGTTTAAGATGTTACATCCGAAATTGTGTGGCCATGTAATGGTTAGTCAATAATATGGATTATTCTTACCTGAGGCGCATGAGCTACTTTATATTTCGGTCATACCACAGTTACATGTTTAAATAAGATGTTACATATGTTTCGCATGTTAATATATGTGTATGGTAGGACTTATGATATGGGTATTGAGTATGCATAATATTGTATCAACATAATGCACCATGATTCAATATGCACTTGATGTTATAGTTTACGTCTCTCCCATAAGATAGGGTAGTGGGATTTACTCAATATTGGACCCGTACTGATACTACCTTGGTTGAATGGGTCCTGTGATGATCCACTGATGGTGGGGAGCAGATCTCTTGTGCAGGTTTAAGATCGGATATTGTATTTGAGTGGAAGGATTGGTTTGAGAGAGTAGGCAATCTGGAATTTAATCTATCGGGATTTGTCTAGTTTAACTGTATTTATTTTTGGAATTTTCAAGTATTGTATATAAAATTTAAGGGTGTTGTAATTGTCTTTTAATTTTCTCGTACTCTGATAAGCTTTTAATATTCGGATTTATTTCACAAGTTCCGCTAATTCATTTAGCGATGATTTTATTCAATAAAAATATTCACTTGCCATCTGCCTGTGGATATCTCCTTGTGGGAGTTTATCCTCACAGCATAGATGTTTGAAATTTTGTTGACAAGTTTAGCCTTACATCTAGCAGATGATAGATGGTAGGTATTTATCTTGTGCTAGATGTGGCAGTAACATTCCCCAAATTCTATCTTAGCTTCCACTTTATTCTTTCAAAAAAAAATTCGGGACTGAATTTTTGGGGGTTTTACATCAACCTTAAGCTGGTGGGGATAGGCAGCATTGGCGATGGTGCATGGCGATGGCGGCGGCGACCGGAAAAAGAGAAGAAAAGGGAAAAAGTTAAAGGCTGGGAACAAAATAAGAAGAACGAGGGTGGAAGTAAGGGCGATTATGATTGCCTAGAAGGAGAGGAATAGAATGATGGTGGCGGCGCACGATGGCGGTGGTGGTGGCCGAATAGGGAAGAAGAAGAAGAGAAAGAGAGGAAGAGAGGGAGAAAGAGGAAAAGAAAGGTAGGGGAGATAAAGGAGGGTCTGCAGCACAATTTGGGAGGTGAAAGGAGCAGCGGCAATAGCGGAAGAGGTGGCTAAGGGTGGTTCGAAGGGCGGCGGTGGTAAAAAATGGTTTGGTTAAGAAGGGAAATTTGCACGATCGGGTTGGCTTGTGCAGGAAGAATCGAAGGGTACGGGTGGTCTAGTTAGTTAGAGGGTGGTGCAGGGAAGGCGTAGGTGGCTAGAACGGACGACGGAGTTGGCCGGAGGCGGCGAAAGTGGCGTCTAAATGGGCGGTGACACGAAGGAAGGTATTTTCTGAACTTGAGCCAAAAACTCAACTCAACGCTACTATAGGGTGTATTTATAGGCTTGAAAGGAAGTTAGGGTCGAAGGGAAAGTGGGGGAGTGGTAGGCAGGAGTGGGCACCGACTGACAAGGACAGCCGACGTACTCCTCGATCGTGGTCTACAAGTGGCCAGGGGAGAGGGAGATAGTGCGGGGAATGGAGGAGTGGATTGGTTCAAAATGGCCGACGAGTCAGGGGGAAGAGAGAGGAAGGAAAATGGCCGGTCAAAACGATCGTAACTGCGGCGAAATTTTCAGAGGTGGCGGTGAGTTGCAGGTCGGCGTCAACGGGGCTGGGGAAGAAGGAAGAAGAAGATGGGGGGCGAACCGACGGTTTGGGGGAGAAAAGAAGGGGAGTCAGCCAGTCGGGCACGGTCATTAAAACTATCAATAAAACGCAGAGTCCAGGGGAAAAAGAAGACAAAACGCGGCATGGAAAAGGTGGGAAGAAGGGACAGCTGCGTGGGTTGGGCACGACTAATTTTTTTTAAATCAAAACAATGCATTTTAAGGGAAAAAGAGGCGAGACGCGGTGCAGAACTTTGGGCTGCCGAAAGAGGAAGGAAAGGAAGGATTGGGCCACGGGAAGGCAGGCCCAATCAAAGAGGAAAAGAAAAAGAAAAAGAAAAGAAGAAGAAAGAAAAAGGGAGAAAGAAAGGAAAAAGGAAAAATAAAAGAGAAAAATAATGGTTTAGCTTAATTAAATTAATTGGGATATTTGAGATATTTAAAAATAATAATATTTAAATCCCTTTTTAAGCTAAAATATGATTTATAAAAGATTTTTCATAAATTCTATTTTAATTAGCAAAACACCCTAATTTTCTTCAATTAAATTATTTATAAAATTTATATTAATTTAAAACTATTTTATCCTTCTTACTTTAAATAAAATAATTTATTTAATTAATTTATAAAATAAAATCCTTAATTAGCTAAAGTACATAAAAATTTTCCAATAAAAATTATTTATTATTTTTTTCTTCTTAAATAGACATAATTTATTCTCTTTTATTTTAATAAAAATAATTTATTTGTTTAATTTTTCTAATAAAACCTTATTTAATAATAATAAATAAAAATAAATTTTTCAGGGCATTTCATTTAATATATGTGGAAGATAACTAGGTAACCTAACCCGAGTAAGGGCTAATTTGGTAATTATACAACATGGAGGGTAATATGGTAAATTGGCAAGTAAAGAAGGGATGACTTAATAATCATACAAGTAAGGGGTAATTTAGTAATTTTGTTGAGATGATAGGGGTAAAACAATAACTTGTATCTAGCATGTCAATGGGTTGACGGAGTTTCATAATAAGACTCAAGTAACATTGAATAGCAAGGGAAGGGTATTCACAATCAGTAAGTATCACAATAACATGGCCTAACCTGGGATTAGATGGACAATTAAGGTCTCAATATGGTGTTATTCTTATATTCATGAAGTGTCTTAACCATTAATCATGCATGGTGTTGTGTGTTAGGTGTGAACTAAGGGCATGTTAGAGTTATGTGTGCCATGATCCTTCGATGTGAATTAACCAGACTCTAAGACTATAATGTGATTATGATATGCTAACCCTTATGGCATGTGAAAAAATGAAAACGAATCCTAAATTGGAATTGGATGAGATAATAATGTCCTTAGTTATTCCTCTAGGTTATCTTGGATAATTGTATGAATAAGGATTATCTAATGATATCATAAACAATTGAAAGTGAATAAGTATGTGGTTGATGTGCTTTTTGTGATCACCTTAATTAAAACACTAATAATTAAAGTGAAAGACCTCAAGATCGAGAATGGTGACTCTTTAGGGGTCGCTACCGTAAATACGTGGTTTAGCCCATGATTATTCTGGTATTTGCTAGTGGGCCTTTATGCCCTATCCAGGCCCTATATCATTAGGTAATCCTAGGTTGATGATTGAATGGTACTAAGTAGCTTGTATGCACCAGTATGACTGGTGTACCTTTGGTTCTCTGAGTTCTTGATCTCCCCATCGAGGCAAATAAATGGAATTGTTGTGCTGATTAAAAAGGGAAAACACTAATTGTGAAAGTGAAAGATTAATGAACTGGGCCCAAATGAATCATATTATGAGTACCAGTCCACCAGATATAATAGTGGCATAGGACCGTTTTGCCCTAGAAGATGTTTATGAGTACCGGTCCACCGAATATAATAGTAGCCTAGAAGCGTTTTGCCCTGGAAGATGTATATAAGTATTCCGGTCTACCAACTATAATAGTGAGGGTCCCACACTCAATAAACTAAATTAATCTTTTATGTGAATAAATAATGGAAAATACAAATCACTTATAGTGAAACACCATGTGAGTCGAGGCTAGACTGATCCACCAGTGAGAATAGTGGTTAAGAGACTTCTGTCCTGGAGATTGATCCATAGGCAAATAATAATGATCAGGAGCGTTCTGCCTTGTATGTTTTCGGTCCATCGGCTATAATAGTGGGGTTCCTACACTCACATGGATATAATTCGAGATATGATTGAATAATGATATATTAATGGCTTAAGGCCCAAAAGTATTGATTTCACATTATGATCTATTAATATGTGATGGACTTGCTAAGTATGTGGATGTTGTATATGCATTTCTTATTATATGTGTATATAGTTTTGCATCATATGTTGCATTGCGGGCCTACATTTCAATGTAGCTTAAAGGGTTACTCTGTACCATAGTACCGAAGAGTTCCATTTGTTGGCCCTTGCCTATTCAATGGCAGTGTCCCTTGCAGATTCGTTTCAGGTGCTATTCAAGTAGGTGAGAGAAAAGAGTGTAAGAATTGTCTGGGAATTTATAGGGTTTCATTCTTTCTCTTTTTAACTCCTAGTTTAGATGTAATATATATTCTTGTAACCACCATTGGTAGATATTACACTACTCTGATTTCAATATGTTTTGAGTTTCTAGCAATTTGTACTTTATTCTTATAGCCTTAGAATTTGGTACTGGAACATTAGGAGTGAACCGTTCTGGTACTAAGTAGTGAATTTTGGGGCTGTTACATTTTCTCCCTTAATTACTCTTTTCTTTCCTTCCCTTTAATCTTCTAACACCCTGACATCTCATTCCTTGGTGTTTATTGGTGAATTTTGTGGTGGTTTTCAAGCCTCCATATCCAAGAATATTTCTCCCACTTCACTTTTTCCTCTACAGTCCATAATTAAATTTTAATGCTAATCTAGTTTGTACGACTCTTATTTAGGTGATCAAGTGGTACAAGAAAAAGATTAGGAGTATTTGTGCTTAGTGATATGAGGGCATTTTGTACAAATGCACCTCTTTAGATTTTGACTTTTAGTTGCTATATGTTAATTTATTTTAATTCAATTTAGCATGCTTTTATTCCTAGAACCATGATTAAGGTTGTTTTATATGGTGTTCTTGTATTCTACCCTGTTATTATGCTTTTGGATGTTATTATATTTTCTAGGTAAATTCTAATTTTTTATGATTTTCTAGGCTTTGCTAGAATATCATAAACATTATGGTATATTTTGTTTTTTATATGTGCGTAGATGAGTAGAAATAATTATGTTAAGCATTATCATGGGTGAATTCGATGGAAAATTGAAAGGTTTGAATGTTTTGGATGATTAGAGATTTTTGGCCCTAAGGCCTTTTGTAGTGTTTTTTTTTGTTTTTAATTAAGGATAATTATATATTCTAATTTCTATTAATATGTGGGTGTTTTGGTATAATTTTGGTTAATTATGGCGACTTGTGGAACTTTGTGGGTATTGGTCAATTTCGAGCCAATGGGTAAATTGTTATTTTTGTGATATTGTAGGGAAAATAAATACACCATTATAATGCATGTGATTTTTACATAAAGTTTGATACATAATATGGTATTGTTTGGATGTGTTTGGGTTCAATTATAACATCCTTGTGATTTTTACTAGTTCTTCAGTAGCTCTAGATACAAGAAACACTAAAGTTGGTATCATTCTCTTCCTCCCAGCCTTAAGTATATGATAAAGGGTTTCCACCCTTGTGTTAAGACAATCATAATAAATGCTGGCCTGTAAGAAGCAACCCTAATGATGCATTGAAGTAATAAGACATTAATAATTAAAGTGAAAGATCAAGTGAGTCAGGACTGAGGTGCTTCATCTAGAATTTTTTTTATGGTTGTTGTGATAACTAGAGTGGTCCTAGATCAACTCTATATCGTCTGTTCCACAACTTGTAGATTATGCATGTTTAAAGATTATAAGGTTAGATATGTGGTTTCCTAGGTACTTTCTACCCTTGGGGGTTCATTATGTTTGTGTTACCAATTCATTAGTTATGGAATAGTAGAGTCTCTAAACTCAAGTAACTAAGTAACTAAAAAATGTATGATTGCCTAAGTATAGGCTCTAATATAGTTGCATCCTTAGGTCATCACATATCATAAGTAGAAGGCATGTTTAGTATCTTATTTTTATACCCTAAGTGTAACACGCCAATTTTTAGGACTAAAAAATTTCATTTGAAGAGTTAATTGCAGAAGCTAAAACAATAAAAGTAAAGGATGTTACAGCCACACTTGGTACAAGTCTGGTTTCCTCTATCATTTCTCATACAAAGTGCTAATGCTAAAATCATTAATTCGCTCAACTTGATAATATGGTTACAAGAAACATGATAGAGAGGACAAACATATAAGTATCATGCTAAATAAAAGCAAAAATGGTAGAGGGTCCCAAAGAACCCAAATACAACCATTAGTATAATGAGAAAAATTATGACAAAAATAGCACCCTGGAGTAATATTATTAAACACCTTATCTTTATTTGGCTCTTTAACTATAATTTCTCTCAGATATAATAGTTTTAACCATGATTTAATGATCTAATGTTGTACCTCTTTTTGTTTGATTGGATCTTTAATCCCCCTTACAATCCACAAACTTGGCATAAAATTCCCGAATTAGGCAAAAAGTTTCCTCCCAAACTACACTTACGGATAGAGTTAACATATGCACATTTATATGACACCGAATCCAAAATTTGGAAAGGATTAGCATGGTCCAGATGAGACACAACCATCCTAATAGTAGATAGCAAGGCAATAACATGACCAGTTGTTGTATTGATCTTCTTACATTACACAATCTAGGAACTTGTAGGGTTGTTACATGGGAAAATATCCCCAACATTATGTGCCACTGTATAAGGTGGATCCTCATGAGACTTTCGCTTAACCTGGACAACCACTCATTCTTTTTTCAACTTCTCTCCCTACATTTTGATTGAATAGTGTCCTAAGAAGAGGAACCTGTATGACCAAACCAAGAACAAAAGTGACAAGCTTTTGGTGTAAAACAATGTCATCCGAGTCCTGAATACAAACACTCTCGCATGGCATCTTTTTGATATCCACTTTCACCAATAGTCTAGGATAAGACACTCTTTTCCGATTGGTGGTAATTGCATTATATCATAAGGGACTTACAAGATCAATACTCTAGAGGAAGGCAGGAAATTTTAAACTAAAGAGGGAGAAATTGCAAATCATCCTTCATTAGTTGCATCTTCCTATGTCATTTCTTAAGTATTAAATGATAGTTGTAGAAATACTATATTGAACTATAAATTATCTCAACAATCATCCTCTTATTTCTATTACTTTTTTATCGTCACTTTTTGTGTACAAGTTTTAGGTGATTAGTGACAATTACATTCTCTTATTTCAAAACAAAAGAAATAGATATCTGCAATTTTATACTTCATATTCTGTTCCACCACATAAGAAATAAAATGCAAGTTTTTTTTTTATGAATGGAAAATAGCAATCTTTTATCGAACAGGGAGTAATAGCTTTGCAAAACATTTGTACGAAAAATAAACGGAAGCAGGATCCAGATCATATGACCGAACATCGGCCGCAAAGAGGGGAAATAGAGGCATAAACCGGCTATCACATTCCCAGTCAAGAACCTGACCCGATAGTGGGTGCAAGTAAGTGATCGAGTTAAGCGGCCACACATATTTAACGATGACCCACCCAGGTAGCAAGTCCAATCAATTTGATTATCTCATGCCTTTTAAGAGACTCGACCCAACTGAGAAAACCAAAAACATCGGGTTCTAAACAAATCTCCTCCATCTTTCGTATCTGAATACAAACCCTAACCCTACCGGATCATCCGACACCGTAACCTCCCATCCAACTCACAGTGTAAAGCGCAGCACGACGATCGAATAATTCAAATCCGAGTAAGACCCGTTGCTTATTATCCTTTCTCAATTGTCATCGACCTCGCCTTCCTCGTCGCCGTTACCGTTTTAATTTCGGCCTTTTTAAGTTCCAGTGTTCTATTGCGACTGCTTGCACGTTCTATGTGTTTTTCGTGTGATCAGAACGTTATGATCCTTATATAGCTCTCTCGGCACTCGTTCCTCCTGGTTTTGTGATTGACGCCTTAAGCTTTGTATTCGCTAATCTGAAGTAGTAGTTTAATTTCTGATTTCTTGATGATTTTGAATTCTATAATCTGCATGCATGATTCTGTATTTCTATGCGCTGATTTAATCCTCCAGGATGGAAACTATGGAAGTCCCTATTTTTTTCCCTATTCTGTGTTTTTACAAGTGTTCGAGATTTCCATGACCTTGGCCGATTTGATGGCTGTGGTCTTTGAACACAGAAATGGTAAAGAAATCGGAATATAAGGGGTTCTATTCCGTTATATGTTTGCATGCTGGATTTCGGGCATGCCCTCGTTATTGCTGCACTTAAGTTATGTGCCAGCTATAGAGATGCGTTGGTGAATTCTAGCATCAAACCTCGACCTTAAACAGTATAATTCTTCCAGGCTTCTGTCTCTCTGCTTCTTTCACTCGTTTCCACAGTGACCAAGATTTTCAAATTGTACCTTTGGTGCTTCAGTGAACAACTTTTTTCATGCTTGAAATGCTTTCCTGTGCAGATTCTCCGTTAATATTTGTTCGCCTGCGATGGAAATACAGCCTGAGACTGTTCTAAAGAAACCAAAGAGGCTAACATCCGTTGTTTGGAATCACTTTGAAAGGGTGAAGAAAGCTGATATATGCTATGCTGTCTGTGTCCATTGTAATAAGAGACTCAGTGGCTCAAGCAATAGTGGAACTACTCACTTGAGAAATCATTTGGTGCGGTGCCTGAAAAGATCTAATTACGACGTTTCTCAACTTCTTGCTAAGAGAAGGAAGAAAGAGAACTCGGTCACTCTTACAGATTACAATTACGACGAAGGGCAGCGTAAGGACGAGGTCATTCCGGTTGCAGCTATAAAGTTTGAACCGGAGGGTAAGAGGGAAGAGACCATTAGCCTGGGTAGCACCAAGTTTGACCAGGAGAGAAGCCGGATGGACCTTGCTCGTATGATTATATTACATGGCTATCCTTTGTCCATGGTTGATCATGTTGGCTTTAAAGTATTTGTCAAGAATCTTCAGCCTATGTTTGACCTTGTTCCAAACAATGCACTTGAGGATGACTGCATTGCTATCTATGAGAAAGAAAAACAGAAGGTTTATGGAATCCTGAGTAGGCTCACTGGTAGGATCAGTGTCGCCGTTGATGTATGGAGCTCGCCCGAGAATGCTAGGTACCTGTCCCTGACAGCACATTATATCGATGATGATTGGAAATTACAGAAGAAGATACTGAATTTCTTCATGATTGATGCTGCTCATACCGAAGACATACATTCGGAGGTAATTATCAAATGCCTAATGGACTGGGATGTCGAGCGCAGGCTTTTCTCTGTGACTTTCGGTGACCTCTTTACCAGCGATGACATCGTTTGTAGAATCAAAGACCATCTGTCTCAGAACAGACCTCTCCTGAGCAATGGTAGATTATTTGATGTGCGCTGTGCAGCACATGTTCTGAGCTTACTTGTTGAAGACGCCATGGATGCACTGCGTGAAGTCACCCACAAAATCCGAGAAAGCGTTCGCTACATTAAAAGCTCACAGACAATGCAAGGGAAGTTCAACGAGATTGTTCAACAAGTTGGGCTTGATAACTTGAGGAGCCTATGCCTTGACAGCCCCATCCAGTGGAACTCAACGTGCTTTATGCTTGAGACAGCCTTGTCGTACAGGGCTGCATTTTCTTTATTTCTTGAGCACGATCCAGGTTATTCAATGGCCTTATCTGAAGAAGAGTGGGAGTGGGCAACTTCTGTTACTGGCTACTTGAAGCTCTTTGTTGAAATTATCAATGTTTTCTCCGGCAACAAAACTCCCGTAGCAAATATATACTTTCCAGAGATCTGTGACGTGCACGTACGGTTGGTCGATTGGTGTAAGAGCTCAGACGAATTCATTAGTTCAATGGCACTGAGGATGAAGGGAAAGTTTGACATTTATTGGAGCAAGTGTAGTCTGTCACTGGCTATAGCTGCCATTTTAGACCCCAGGTTCAAGATGAAGCTGGTGGAGTACTACTATCCGCAGATATATGGTAGCAGCGCATCTGATCATATCAAAGAAGTCGCGGACGGCATCAAAGAACTCTTTAACGATTACTCCATCGGTTCTTCGTCCATCAGTGGTAGTTATGGTCCCGGGAGCAGCACAGTCGGTGCTAGCAGCGAATCAAGGGATCGACTGAAAGGATTCGACAAGTTCCTCCACGAGACATCACAGGGTCAGAGTGTGATATCAGACCTGGATAAATATTTGGAGGAGCCCGTGTTTCCACGCAACTATGATTTTGACATATTTAGTTGGTGGAAAGTCCACACACCCAGATATCCTATATTATCTATGATGGTTCGAGACGTTCTTGGGGTACCTATGTCAAACGTTGCACCAGATTCAGCTTTCAAGACTGGAGGCAGGGTTCTTGATCAGTACAGAAGTTCACTAAATCCAGATACAGTTCAGGCTTTGGTCTGCACCCAGGATTGGTTGCGTGCTGAGCTGGAAGGTAGGAGGTATCTCTATTCATCTTTCGATAATTCTTATGATTGTTTTGCCTGTTTTTACCTTACTGACTTAGGTCCTGTTTGACAGAGCCAATCCAGTCTCCGGCACAAGCTCCCTTGCCCCTGTGCATTGAAGCTAGTTAGTAGGGTAAGGTATGTAGGACTAGATGTTTTCTTTTCAGTGACTATATTTCTTTTATGTGAAACGTTATTAAATATAGCCCACGTCTCTCGTTTGTCTTCACATGCCCACTTAATCTTAAATGTACGGGAGGTCATGGTTTGAGCTGCTGCTGTGGTGGTGTTATGATGGCAATGAGAAAGATGCGTGTAGATTATTGTTTATCATCTTTTTTGGTTTAAAATTATGAATTTCTGGTAACTTGATTCTGTTAAAGAGTGATGTTACTCGATTCAGTAATAATCTCCTAATATAATATGAGTTAAATTATTGTCTTGCTACCATAGACCATGAGATGGTGCTTGTATTTTTTTTGGCTGTTCCCCCACGCCACCCAAGTACATAGATTTTTGCTTGCACTGTATTCAGGACAACACTAGAAGTATCAAGACTATCAACATGGTAAAGAAAAGGCTGTGCATAATGACCAACGGATGAGGAGATGTATAGTGTTGAGCCTTTCTGGTTCGTGTTCAGTATGAGATTTGATACAAGGGCATGGCCGTGCAAGTTTTGGCATTTGTAGAGCAGAGAAGAAGCTGTTGGATTATCAAGGCTTTTTTTTAAGAGGTAGGGAAGGTGGGGGCTGGTTATGAAGTGCAGGCCAGTGTCTTTACAGCGCACAAAATTGGTGAAAGTTATAAAGAGAACCGTATGCTTGTTATCTCCGGATAATCCAACAAAGTACACAAAAAGTCACTTTTATAAGTTACAGAGCTGAATGGCTGATTGTGGTATCCGCTTTCTTCTTTTCATATTGGAAGGTGGCGGAGGCACTGGTAGTAGTAGTAGTAGTAGTAGTGGTGGTGATGCAGTGCTGCCTATTGCATCTCTCCGTGCGCTCCTTGTAAAATTCTAAAACAAAGTTGGCGCCAAGTCACACCACACATATTCACGTAGATGCTTATACCCCGATAGTTAGCAAAACCGTTTATTTAACTTCGCGAGATTTGAATCACGTCTCTAGGGCTGTTGACAAACCAAACCGGCTCGCGAGCTTTTTAGGCTCGGCTCGTTAATGGCTCGGTTCGGCTCGGTTCGCTTATTAAACAAGCTTAAAAATTTGGCTCGAGCTCGGCTCGATTATTAAACAAATCAAGCTTGAGCCTAATAAATTTAGGCTCGAGCTCGTTTAGAATACAAAAGCTCGTGAGCTCGGCTCGTTTAGCACCAAAGCTCGAGAGTCGGCTCGTTAAAAGTTCGGCTCGACTCGTTAAAAGCTCGGCTCGTTTATAAACAAACCAAGCTCAAGCTTTATTTTTAGGCTCGTTTAGTAAATGAGCCAAGTCCAAACCTACCCCGGCTCGGTTCGATTCGGTTCGTTAACAGCCCTACACGTCTCAGATGACGCTGGTTTATACATACATACATACATACATACATACATGTATGTATGTATGTACATAATGTTGGATTGGGTTGAATTGAAGTTTGGGTCAAATTGGGCCTATATCGGTTTGCATTTTGTTGCACTGGATTAAGTCATATTAAATTTGGATGGGCAAGTTCTTAAGTTTGAATAGATTCAAAATACAGCCGGTCAAGAGATAAGATACTAAAATACAATAATATCTAACTAGAATTTATCTATCGATTCAAACAACTGGAAATAGTCAAAGTGATATATACTAGGAATTAGTACAAAGGAGCTGGAGGAGTTGTATGGTGGTATATCAAATTGTTGATACGCCTTGGCCTAACTCATCATGCTCAAATACCTTCTAGCATATTCATCCTTGTCTCTAGCTAGTTCAATGCTCCGACCACCTCTAGTAGGTATATATAGGTAAGGTCCTTAACCTCTTGAACCAAAGTGAATAAAAAATGTTGAGAATGTAGTGACATAGCTGTTGCTATCTTGACGACTTGAATTGTTGACGTTGTGGCCTATATATTGTAGTACTCTAGCCTCTGGTATGCTGAAATATTCTATTATCAGTAATCTATATTGCAATCCTCTTCCTCCCCAATAAATCCTCGTACCACTCCTTTGTGAGCTTAGTAGTTATTTGATCATGAAATGTCACAATTTCCATCATTCTCCATCCTATAAATGATAAACCCCTATGAAAGTAGAAGATGGCGATCGACCCACTCTCACATCTGGTGCGTACCCTAGAAACCCCATAAAGCTACCATGGAACTCTTGTATTGTCATACTACCTTATGACAAGTGCATAAAGTTGTCTAGCTATCTGAGCAAAAACATGCTCATAAGGCTTCCTTGAAGCCATCCCAAGTAAGAGTTGGAGCTCCTTGCTCCCTATGGCTAATCCATTGGCTGTTTATGAGCACGTGAAAATGGTGTGCTGCTATGTTGATCTTCTATGCTTTGGGCAGTCTACAACTTCTAGTATATAATCAAAATCCTAGGTCCAAGCCTCTAACTAGACAAGGTCCTCCTCTCCAGCGTATGTTGGCAAATGGTGGTTCGTGACTCACTTGAGTTAATCCTCTTTGTGTCCTTTGGCATACTGTTGTGGCATAGGCGATGGAGGATGAGGTTGTAGTGGAGCCTACTGCAACACAAATAAAAACATCATCCAAATGTGTTGTGTGAGCTGTAAAGGGGCTTGCCATAGCGTCCTATAAGAGAAAAAAGCGCATTAGAAAAATATCCTAACTTACTAACACAAAACAACGCATTTACATAAGGCCACCTAGCTACCCTATCTACACTCACAAAGTAACACCTTAAATTTTACTATTAAAATTTTTCGTTTTACCGGGGAAACTTATAATCAAAATACTAGGTGTTGAATCTATCTTACCATACTATCATTACATTAATCACGAGGCTAAAGCCATTAAAATATGAAATATAAATATAAAAACTTTATAAATAAAAATACGAGTTTGGAGGTTTACTCCAAGTACAATGATAAATACAAAAAAAAAAGGAATGCTATAAATCTAAGAGTCCAAAAAGTTATTCGGGTAAACCATCATTCGAATAGCATGACTATTCGCCCAAACCGCTAGTACTGAAATAACACTCCACCCTATACCACGTATCATAGGCTGCACCAACTGGTCTTCAATGACTTGCACAAAAGTATCGGGGTCATTTGCTCGTAAAAATGTGCATTACCCATAAATAGGATGGTCAGTATGCTAGATACGTGTGGATTAAATAAGGGAAATACAGCTAAACATACTTAGTATACTAGTATGGGTACTTAGATTGACATCCTTTCAATTATACGCGCATTAAATCTAGCTAAATATAGGAGCCGCTTATTAATACTATATTGTTAGTAATTAATAGGATTAATATTGGCGATTTGTCGTTTTGATTAATTTAGGAAAGTAATATAAGGTGTATGGGCTTGCTTTTTGTGTACAACTTGGTCAATCTCTTTATTATGATTAGATATTGACTTAAAAATTATAATTATATTTTTACCTAATCTGCTAGTGGATTCCGATTTTCCTAGTATATTTATCATATTTGTGGTTATCCATTATTTTTATTATGATTTTATTTTATTTTATTCTCTTTTATTTTATTTTATTATTTTCTATTTTTATAACCCTCATTAGTGTTTTTCTTATTTGTTTATTTTGTGTTATTTAGGGTTTTTATTTTTATTTATTTTTAAGCTAGTTATATAGAGGTAAGTCATCTCAATCCTCGGTATAGAACGATACATTTATTTACCAATACTACAATTGTCAACAAGATGGTTTAAAATATGTGACGCCTACAACTACACCATGAGTAACATAGAAGACATTATACAAGTAAAAAGAAGGTAACATCTTCATAGAGCCTAAATTCATAATCAACTCATAAATCCACCCATAAGACTCACTAACTCACTAAATTTAACATGACACTCCAGTATATTATATTAAGTACCATAGCCAAAAATAAGGATTAAACAACAATATTTTGGATAACAAATATTTGATCATCCCCTAGGGTTACTAATTTCATTCAAGTCATTTCACACAATATAAATATGTGTGGTACTCATAATTGACCCAAATATTTCAAACATTAAATTTATCATAATTTAACTCGAATAACATACATAAAACTTTAATTTCACATAAACCCATATTCCATTGAAATACCTCAAATCTTATAAAAACTATATCTCAACCCATATTTTACCACATCATAACATATTTGTGAGATTATGACTTATATTTATATGTGTAGTCTAGTATAGATTATTACATACATGTGTTTGGAAAATTATGGTGCCAAAAAGAGATCAAGGGAGAAAATATGAGGTCCCCATGTTATTCAGCACAACCCGTGTTTGCTTATTCTACTTACTCCTGCATTATTTTGGTAAAATTTGAGAGTTCTGGGGAAAATTAGGGGCTCAATGTTTGTTCCCATTTTCTATCGTTTTTTTGTGTCATTCATGTATAAATAGGTTATGTATGATAAATTAGTGAGCTTGATACACCATCGAGTTTGTCCAAACCCTATCCTCTTGTATTCCCTTGTGTTTTTGAGATAATTGTGTACAAAGTGATATTATGATAATTATTTAATTTTTCTTGTAATCACTAGTGTTGTATATAATAAAGATCATCATTGTTTCCCTAGTTGCTATTATTTTCTAATTATTCTCTCAATTAGATATTGATATTTCCTAATTTCTTGTTAGATTAGGTATTATATGTGCACATTAGGTGAATTTTCCCTATAATTAGTATCAAATCTCTAGGTGTGTGTTTGATCCACATTGGGATTGCATTTACAAAATTTGAAATTGAGAGATTTGATTGCTCTATAAATTTTAGGTTATAGAAATTAAAGATGAAGGCAATCCGTGTTCATAATAGATTGGAGAAGGCATTATCCGAGAAAGTGGATAATTCTGAAATGATGTATGATGAGGAGTTTGGGATACTAATTTGAAGGCCCTGTCTACCATACAATTATGGTTGTTAAATGAGGTCTTATGGGAAATGGCTAAAGAGACAACTATTTTTACACTTTGGTTGAAGTTAGAATTCTTGTATATGATAAGATATATGATGAATCATCTATTATTGAAGAATCGGCTTCACAATTTGTAATTAAGGGAGAGTCAATCCTTAAAATCTCATCTTGGTAAATTTAACTTAATAATTATGGATCTGTAGAATATAGATGTCAGATTAGATGATGATGATATAACTATTATGTTATTGTGTTCTTTACTTGTTTCTTATAAAAATTTTCATAAAACCATACTATATGGGAATGATGAATTAGTTCTTGTAGATTTCAAGAGCGCCTTGCTGCAACGTGAATTGATTGAGAATCAATTGACTAAAGGATGTTAAGGTGAATCATTTGGTGAGGGGCTTGTAGTAAGGGAGTTTGGTGAGAAGAAGATGTCTAAATTTAGGATGGATAGGTTCAAGACTGTTGTCTACCATGCTTGTTACAAGAAAAACCATATTAGTAAATATTTTCATAATAGAAAACCAACAAATATTGCTGATGGTGTATCTAATGAGGATGAGGTTGTCATAGCCAAGGGCAATTGTGATGGTGTTGTAGTGACTACCATAGATGAACAAACATTGGTTCCATACATATGACATTGTTCGAGATAGAATTGTTTTCTTGGAAAATTGCATTTTGTGCAGAGTTGGTAAGATTGGGACTTTGAAAGTGAGTGTAACAACCCCAAATTTACGAACCAAATAATTTTGTTTAAAGAACTAATTGAGTATGCTAAAAAAGTTAAAACGTGGGGTGTTATCACCTTGCTTGGTACAAGTATAATTTCTTTTGACATTTTCATATCAAGTGCTAAGGTTAAAAACATTACTCCACTTGGATTAATAACACAGTTATAAGAATCAGGGTAGAAAGAACCAAAGCAAGTTAACATCATACCAAAATAAAACCCATTGTTAGTGGTTAAAAAATTCAGTGAAAGGAAATTACGAGGGAATCATGAGAGTAGATAATCATTGTAACACCCCAAAATTTACTATTTAAAAAAAAACGGAATCAATTAAATTAAAACTTGTGAATTATGGGGATGTTACCACCACGTTTAGTACCAGACCGGTTCACTCCGACCGTTTCAGTACCAAATGCTAAGGCTAAAAAGATTATCTTCAAACTTAAATTGAGAGTTTCATAAAAAGAATCAAAAGATCATAACATATAAATCAAAGTACGCATAAAAGTTTATAATCAATAATAAGATAGAAATCAGAGTATGAAATCAAAATTCCTCGGAGGGAATAATATCTACAATCGATGAAAGGTTTATTTGAAATACTCAATACAAGGTAATAAATCATAAAAGGGTAAATATGATACAAAAGAAATATAGAAGGAAATAAATCATATAAAGAGTAAATACGACCACGACACTCTCAAACTTTGAGCCGACCACAAGGTCAACACACAGCTCCGCCTGATGTCTCGCTCACCTGCACAAAGTTAGAAGGGCCTACTACTCGTGGGAATGAGTAGCACCCATAAAAAGGATGATTAGTACGCTACGTACTAAGTAAGGTAACTGTGCAATAAGGCCAACACAAAAATCACATAAACCATGTAGAAGAAATAGCAAGAGCATAGAGACCATCATGATAACATACTATTGTACAATCATTTGGGTAAATACATAAAGGCCCATTTTTAGTCTGAATTAATTAATCAATTAATCTCTTATCGAAAATCGATTCACACCATGCTTTTTATCAATCCATGCAAGTACAGAAATCTCCTACTATTTTAGCCGGTGGCTCGGTCACTTATAGGGCATCATACCCTAACCACTATTATAGCCAGTGGATCAGTCACTTATAGGGTAAAACCCTAACCACTATTCCTTATCGGTGGATCGGTTTAGTTCCTGCCCGCATAGTGTTCCACTGTAAGTAATTAGTATCTTTTAAGTGCCTTGGCAAAACTCTGGTTTATGTTTATTAAGCTCGGGATCCCCCACTATTATAGTCGGTGGACCGGTCACTTATAGGGCATCATGTCCTAACCACTATTATTCGCCGGTGGATCAGTCACTTATAGGGTAAGAACCCTAACCACTATTTCTAACCGGTGGATCAGCTAGACCCGGCTTAATAATCTTTCACTTTAAATGACTAATGTCTTAAGTATCTTATTTAGAAGCTTTCACCCTATACATGCATAAATCACTCCCTTTACACTTATCCTCCAACTGACCCGTATCATATCATGAGAGCCCTGCACCTTCTAACTTGCCTAACAACCTATCCTCTATACTCGAACTTACACTAGAACTCCAACACCGAAATATGTGGATCAAGGCCCACTACTACACACCTCCAAGTCCACTTATTTCTTTACTCTAGGATTTTTCCCAAAAACCCTAATTTAAGCCTAAGTGGCCCATCCTACTCCACCTCACACAACCCAAATCATTTTAACACCCCCATTTTTCACAACCCATCGATCCCATATTCATCATCATACTTTATTCACCAAGTACACACACGTAACCACCGAACCCTAGATAACCATATCAAAACCCTAGTTAACTACACCAAACCCTAGTTATCCACAACCAACCATAGTTAACCACTCCAAACCCTAGTTAACCAAAACATACCATAATTAGCCACTCTAAACCCTAGTTAATCACAACAACCCGTAGTTAATCACTCCAAACCCTAACTCAGTCTCCTACGTACCCTTATAATGCTCCACATACTATTTTCCATCCAAATTGTTCAAACACCCAACAATAATTACAGTACCTTCCTCACATCTCAAATCAACATTCCATACGTAAATTGCACTCCCATGCAGACTTTACACATCCCATACAACCTTTCAAATTTTTCATCCAAAACCCTAAAATTCCCACATGAAACCCTAGATTCAACCATGCAAAATCCTAGATTCCTCCCTGCCAAAACCCAAGATTCCTCCATGCAAAATCCTAAATTCATCCATATAAAACCCTAGATTCTTCCATACAAAACCCAAGATTCCTTTATATAAAACCCTAGATTCTTCCATACAAAATTCAAGATTCATCCATACCAACTCTAGTTTCAATCCATATAAAACTCTAGATTAGATTCTCTCATACAACACCATATTTTAGATTCTCCCATGTAACACCATAGATTAGATTCTCCCACACGAAACCCTAAATTCCCCATTTTATTCTTCCACTCGTGGATCATTAAAATAATTAGGTCAACTCACATCTCTTGGTCAATTTATTCCCCTTTTGTCAACTCACTCCCCTTGGTCAACCTCTTTCCCTTTTGGTCAACTTACTTCCCTTGGTCAACTTCTTTCCCCATTCTCCTTTTTCATCCATTCCCCCATACAAACCACATTAACATCCTCACATGCATGTCTTACAGGATCACAACACATAACATCACATACCATAATATTTCATCACAAACACAAAGTACACATGCCTTATAATAACAGAGAAACATACTTCAACTCCACATCATACCACATACGAAATAATTATAATGTTAAGCATAAGATACAACACATACAAAGCACATAATGTACCTCAACACGCATGAGGTATTAGTAATACCCTTACCTAAAACGACACGGGTCTTGGAGCACGCTCCTACGCCTCCTTAGGGCTTTGACTGGTGTCACCTATATGAGGAAAAAACTAAAATTAGATTCCCCTCTACCAAAAATACTATTATTACTAACTTATCCTAAGACTATGTTTTTGATAAAAATAAAAACATATTAATAAAAATGTCATTAACTAATTACTAACTTAGTTAAAAATATAGGAAATAATAGCAATATTATAAAAATTGATAATATAAGGTTTGAAAAATTTATCCTAATAATAATAATAATAGTTATACCAAAATAATAACAATGATGATGATGATGATGATGATAATAATAATAATAATAATAATAATAATAATAATAATAATAATATTGGTAATAATAGTAATGATAATAATTGAAAATAAAATGAAATAGGGTTTCGATCCTACATTGAATAATAATCAACTTTTTGAATAATAATTATAACACTAATAAGAATAATAAATGCTAATGATAAAATTATTAATAGTATTAATAATAACAAGACTTGATATTTATAATACTACTACTACAGTTCAAAATAGGCACAATAGGGTTTCAACCCTATATAGAATAATACTACTGACACTGGAAAAAAAAAATAATAATAATCACATAACACTAATAATAATAATAGCAACACGAATAGTAAAATAGTTGTAATAATAATAATAATGAAATAATAATAATAATTTCGAAATAGTAATAACAACAACAACAACAAAAACATTAATAAATAAAATAAAAACTCATAATAATACTAATAATCTACTCAGCCAAATAGGGTCATCCCTAATAAGAAATAATAATACTAATAATACTGAACCTAATAGTAATAATAATTATAATTATAATTTTAATATTTGAATAATAGGTTAAAATAAAAAATAAAATAAAATAAGCTTAATTAAATAGGAAAAAAAGGGTTGCGAGGGTTTAGGGTTCAACCTTAGGCTGGTGGTGCACGGCGGCGGCGGCACCGGCGGCACTGGTGGCTGGAAAAAGAGAAGAAAAGGGAAAAAGTTGAGGGCTGGGAAAAAGAGAAAGAGAAAGAGGGTGGAATTGAGGGTGGTTATGATTGTATAGAAGGAGAGGAACAGAATGAGGGTGGCGGCGCACGACGATGGCGGTGGTAGCCGAATAGGGAAGAATAAGAGAAAGAGAGGAGGAGAGGGAGGGAGAGGAAAAGAAAGGTAGAGGGAGATAGAGGAGGGTCTGTAGAACAGTTTGGGAGGTAAAAGGAGCGGTGGCAGCGACAGAAGTGGTGGCTAAGGGTGGTGCAAAGGACAGCGGAGGTGGAAGAATGGGTTGATTGAGGAGGTGACTTTTCACGGATGGGGTGGCTCATGCAAGGAAAATCGAGGGATAAGGGAGGTTTATTTAGTTAGAGGGTGGTGCAGGGAAGGCTTAGGTGGGCGGAGTGGGTGGCGTGGTAAGCCGACGGCGGCGGGGATGGTGTCTGAAAAGGCGGCGGTGAAAAGGGGTGAGTTTTCAAGGATTGAGGAAAAGCTTTGAGATCCAAATAATGAGGGATATTTATAGAGTTTAGAAGAGAGGGGTAGGGTTCTGTGGGTCAGCTAGGGGGTAATGCTGGTAGGGTTTCGGTCGCCAACAGCGATGGTTGGCCGGTGGCAGTTAAATTCATGGCAAGGGAATGTGCAAGAAAAGGAGGAATTGTGCGAGAAGAGGGAGAAAATGGTTTGGGTCAGTTTGGTCGATGAATCTGGGGAAGAGAAAGGGAGAAAAAAGGCCAGTCAAAACGGGCGTAACCGGTAGCGTTAATCTTGGAGGTGGGCGGTGGAGTCGTAGGTCATCAACGGGAAGGAGGAAGAAGAAAGGAGGAAGAAAGGGGGGCTAGACCGACGGTACGGGGAAGAAAGAAAAGAAAGAAAAAGGAAGGAACCGGGACGATCGGCGTAGTGAGGGGGGAAATTAAATGAAACACAGCATTCCATAGGGAAAAAGAAGCAAGGCGCAGCGCTCTGGCTACCGAAGGAATAAGAGAAAAAAATGGAAGAATGGGCCACGAGAGAAGGAAAAAGGAAGAAGGAGATTGGGCCGTAGGAAGCCTAGTTCGCCAAAGAAGAAAAAGAAACGAGCTGCGAGAAGGCAGGCCCAGTCGGGGAAAAGAAGAGGAATAGAAAAGGAAAAAAGGAAAAGGGGAAAAAGAAAAATAATGGATTAGGTTAATTAAATTAATTAGGATAATTGGTATATTTAAAAATAATAATATTTAAATCCCTTTTTAGGCTAATTTAGGATTTTTGGAAGATTTTTCATAAATTCCATTTTAATTAGCAAATCACCCAAATTTTCTCCAATTAAATTATTTATAAAATTCCTATTAATTTGGACCTACTTTATCCTTCTTATTTTAAATAAAATAATTTATTTAATTAATTTCTAAAATAAAATCCTTAATTAGCTAAAATACCAAAATTTTCTAATAAAAATATTTATTATTTTCTTCTTGAATAGCCCTAATTAATTTTCTTTTATTTTAATAAAATTAATTTATTTAATAAATTTCTATAATAAATCCTTATTTAACTAAAATTCTTTAAAATAGGTTTTGGGGTATTTCAATCATCTAAATCAACAAATATTAGCAAAACATCGAACAACCCTAACTCCTAACCCAAAAGATTAGCGATCAACAAATCTTACAATTTAATCTACAAAGACTACTGCCCATTAAATAAGTAGGGACCTATGAAAAATAACATTTTAGTACAAAAGTACTAAGTCTATTATAAAAAAAACTAATATGAAAAGCCTACATGCAACACATAAAAGGCATCACAATAATACACGACATAAAATATTAAAATATACATGTGATGATCGTAGTATCATAATCATATCTGGTAACCTAACATCACCAAAGCCACATACTACTCATAACCGTTTATTTAGAACATAATGAAACTTACCAACCAAGTATCCAAGGGATAAGTTTTAAAATAATTAGTAGGACCAATCTCAACACTATAGTCAACCTTCAAAATATATCTCATATCTCAACACCAAAACCGGTAATATCCATTATACCACAAGTTGGAATTGAATGCACAATACCAATAAACTCCTTAACGTTATTCTTAACTATAACCCAAACCAATCAATGATTACAATCATTCCAATTATTTATTCACGTTGAATTCAAGATCCCCACTATTCTTAACCGATAGAACAATATAAATAATATACAACCTCAGGGTAATAAGCTCCTGGCCACCATTCTCAGTCAATGGAATGATAACATAAATACAATCCTAGGAAAAAATGTTGTTGGCCACTATTCTCGTTTGGTGGAATGAATAGGTACAATCAAAGGAAAGAAATGCTCCTGGCCACTATTCTTGTCTGGTGGATCGGACATGTACAACTGGTCCCAACTCATATGATCTTTCACTATGAATGATTAATATCCTATTCATGGTTATTTATTTTAAGGTCATCATATAAACACATATACAAGCATACAAGCCACATTCCCAATATATCCTCCCAAGGATAAGCTATATTCTTCTAAGAAACTCTAATTTCATAAGTCTAGCATAAATTCTCCCCTATACTTATTTTAACACCCGATTTAATATCTATTATTAAAATATTATTATTGATAACATACCCAGAGATCAAGCTTTAATTATAAATTTTTATACATGCGATCGTATACTACCTTTACTATTACTATTCACATTTCCCATTAAACACTAATTTCACAATTCATCCATATCTTTCCCATAAAACTCATATATCTACCAAACTCATTATACATTCCAAAAATATTACTATTGACATCATATACCAAAAATCAAGGTCCATCTCCAACTCCTTCCATGTGCTATAATGG